>CM040994.1:15233679-15303024 GCA_022985145.1 Pangasius djambal
TATATATATATATATATATATATATATATATATATATATATATATATATATATATATATATATATATATATATATATAAAATTATACACACTTTCTCTGCTGTGTTTTGTGCATCATTTATGCATCATTTAAAGGATGGCGCAAACAGTATAAACAGTGTTACAAGCATATTTTCAATCCTGATATGCCCTGTCTGACATTTTGTCCTTATGTTGTCAGCATTTTTTTAAATTTTTTTTTATTGTTTTTCTGTATAAATCAAAGCTCTTGAATGTATATGAAATGATCTTGTTTCTTTTTAACTTAACATCAGATGAGATTACAGTGCGGTTGCTGATGAGCATTCTGAAACAACACCCACCATAGCAGTGTATCCAGGGGAAAAGTCTAGCTGTATATTTATTTTTCCCCTGCTTCTTTTTATACTTTTCCTTTGCCCCAGGTGTGTTGCGTAAGCCAGAGTTCTCTGCTGTAATACTCAGTTTTTTTAGCCTGCCTTGAGTGTGATATAATTTTGCTCCATTTTTACTCTAAATTTGAATGGAACACCTGAGAGATGTGTGTGTGAAGCTTGATCCAAGGCTTGAATAGCCAACAGTAGTTGATGGAATTAAACGCAGAATTAGGGAGATCGCTCACACTTTGTGACGCCACGTCTTATAATCAAGGCAAGGAAGTGAAATAAAAGCCTGAGTGCAGAAATGATTTTTTTTTTCTTTCTTTCTGTTTCTAATTACATTGATTTAATTTGTGACTGGACATTGTATGTTGGACTATCGTATTAAAAATTGTTCTCCCCAAAAATTGTGTCCTCATTGCTGCTTACAACCTTTACTCATCGGCAAGACATGAGTGAATTTAATCCAAGCATGGACATGAGGGCCCTACAGTGGTTTTGTGTTGATCTTTGAGCCTTCTGGTCACTAGCTGTCTGTGGGCAGTTTCCCATGTTCTCCCATGTGGTTTCCTCTGGGTTCTCCCCACCTCCCAAAAAACATTATATGACATGTATACGTTTGTGGACACCTGACCATCATACCCATATGTGCTTTTTGAACATCCCATTCCAGATGTTGTCTCTGTTTGCTGTTACAATAATCTGGGAAGGTTTTAGACTAGATTTTGGAGCGTGGCTGTGGGGATTTGTACTCATTCATCCACAAGAGGATTAGTGAGATCAGGCACTGATGTTGGGTGAGGAGGCCTCAGGGTCCAGTTGGTGTTCAACCCAAAGGTGTTCAGTGGGGTTGAGGTCAGGGTTCTGTGCGAGACACTTGAGTTCTTCCACTCCAACCTTGGCAGACCATGTCTTTGTCAGGCATTGTCATGCTGGAACAGGTTTGTGCCCCTTAGTTCCAGTGAAGGGAAGTTGTAATGCTACAGCATTCAAAGACATTCTATACAATTGTGTGTAGTTTGGGGAAGAACCACATATGGGTGTGATGGTCAGGTGTCCATAAACATTTGGCCACACGGTGCAGGTGGATTGGCTGTCCTAAATTGCCTATACGTGTGAATACGTGTGCATTGTGCCCTGAGATGGACTGGCTCATCAGATGACCAGTTCAGGTCATATTCCAGTCTCACACCCAGTATTCCCAGTATAGACTTTGGATCCACTGTAACCATGATCAAGATAAAGTGCTTACTCAAGATGAATGAATGAATGTGTATTGTTCAGTAAAATCCTTTTTTTTCTGTGTGTAAACATAAACAGCTATAGTTCTTTTAAATATTTGGTCCCAGGTACACTTTTGGTTTTGTTTACTTCTGTACATCACACATACACCTATTAAAGTTAAGTCAGTTTTGCTTATTTGGATTGTAAAGGAGTTTGGAAAGGATGGGTGGATCAACAGCAAATATACATTTTTTTTCCTCCCCTTGTTGGCCGATCTTGCACCTCAGGTGAATAGATATTGGTGTATCTAACAGTTCTTGAACATATATCAGTTATTTGAAACAGGGCATGCTGAGGTCAGAAGTGATGAAGTGAACTTGTGTGATTTTTCTTTTTCACCTCAGTTTCATGTATAATATAACTTGTTAACAGTCTCCATAATGCATGCTACAAGACTCCATCCTTTTAATATTATTGCATTAGGGGTGTAATGTAATGCACCTGTATCTCTCTCTGTCTAGTGTGCCAAATATCTGTATCTGTATCTGTATCTGGAATCACCCCTTCCCCTTAGTGGGCAAGGCCTAAAAAAAAGAAAACCTGAGAGGTGGAAATGGCAGTACTGTCAGCATGGGGTGTGAATTCTGACTCTGACAGTTCCTCAACCTCAGCTACATCTTTCACGTTCATAATTTCTCAACTAGAGATGTGCGCTTTAATCTCTCTGAGTTATTATTTTTGTTTGGTACCTCCCTGTGATATTTCCTAATTTACTAGTAAAACTAGTACCCTTATTTAAAACAGTGACCCTGGCCAGGTCGTTCTAATAATGAATGAACAATGACGCATGTTCACATTTATGTTCACTTTCTTTGTCCTGTGAGGTTCATATCTGACCGATTGATCGCGCCAACATAAAAGTAAAAACCCCCTGCTTGTGCAACTTTTGTGTTGTTTCCCACCGGATTCCAATCCCAGTGCCCACCTCTAGTCTTAACCATGTCATGTGAACCTTTCTGGCAAGCCTTGTTTTTTAAAAATATGCCTCCTATTCATATCTGTATTTGTATCCACATGATCTGAATAATGTATTTGTATTCAGGCACAGCCGTATTTTTAATCGTATTTATTTTTTCCTCCACACTTTCTGTTCCTCTGAAGATCAAGGCTAAATAAACATCAGCTTTGATTGTGTGCTGCATGGAGCTGTTGAGTGCCCAGCTGTCAACGTCAACATCAGAGCATCTTTGGTTCTACACAGCGATGGAGACAGAATTTCATCGGGGCTCCTTAGGGTCACAGTCTCAGCTGATTTCACTTACTTTTGCTGACATTGTGCATGTGATATTGGATGAGCCACGTCTCCACATCTGCTGCGGCTTCTACAGTAGAGAAGGATCTGTAGGCCATCTGCGCTGACTTCCGTTCCATCGAGTTTATGATGAATACGTGGCTGGAAAGTGTGACAAATAGCTGTGATAATGTTTCGAATAAGCAGAACTTAGACTGTCCAGCTGTGCTCATTGTAATCCCTCAAGAGTTTGGTTACAACCATCTTACAGTACATATGAGTGTTGTATCTCATATACACTATATGGCCAGAAGTATTTGAACACCTGAGCATTCACACGTCCTTGTTGAACATCCCATTCCAGATTGTGTCCCCCTTTTGCTGTTATAATAACCTCCACTCATCTGGGACGGCTTTCCACTAGATTTTGGAGTGTGGACGTATGAGCTAAACTGAACCAAAGGGCAGAGCTGTAGTGCTGCAGGTACAGTATGTGATGTGTTCTGGCTATTTGGAGTGATAAAAAAAAAAGGAAAAAATTTACATGCATACACATTTTCGAAGTAGTTATATACAGTATATAATAATATGATTACATGTTCTCCACGCTTGGGTGAATTTCTATGCACGTTTGTCAGGTTTGTTTAACTTTTTCCGAGGTTTTTTGACCAACAAATGAAAGAGGAAGTAACCCACAGCCAATGTTTTTTTTTTTTTTCCCTCCATTTAATCATGTGCAGTCTGAAACTATACCAAACCAAGTAGCAAGTGAACCAAAGGTGGTTGTGAGTGGACAAAAACAGTAAAATAAACATTTTTCTGTGTTTTATTATATATCCTAGATACAGTGTATCCAAAAATGAGAAAAATATTTGCCCAAAAAAAAGATTTTAGGAGGAATCTTTGATTTAAGAGCACGCTCTCTTAAAGGCCCTTAAAGCAAAAAGAGGAAAGTGATGCACTGATTTAAAAACAAATTAAGTCTTGCTCTCCTGTTGTCAGCTTTCCTTCATTTCCTTTTGATAATGCAGATTCAAACTGTGTATGGCTTTTTTTAATGGCCGTGAATTGCTTTCAGCTCTCCCTTCAAATTGCGGCTGCTTGTGTAAGAGTACTTGGCCTTGATTTTTCTCAGAAGACGAAAAAAGACGACCTGCGTTTTCCCGCCCTAGGGTTTGACATTTTGAAGAAAGCCAAGCCTTTCCATCTTATGTCTGTGATAACCACATCCTGAGACAACAAGCCTGTTTTTAGGCCTACAGTTCCGAGTTGAAAGACATAAGAACAGGGAATACGTTCTTCTAGTCCTTGCTGGTTTCGATGTCGGCGACATCTCTTTGAGACACATGTCATGCAGGACCAGAAGAGACTGCCTAGTTTCTACACTAACTCTACAGAGGGCAGGATGGAGTTCTCTCTGTGTGCCTCTTTCTGAGTTCAAATTTAGCATGCTTCATTAGGATTAGGGATTTTAGTAATATGTAAGGCATGAAACACTTTTGCATGCTGATCAGGGGTGTCGCCTGACCCAATTTATTTTCCATTAGTTTAAGGGCTAACATTCATTAGCTGGCTAGGGGTCCCTGGAGGATTAATAGCTAGGCCACAGTGCTCTCACTGCTATGGCCCAAGTTTGATTCTCAGCCAGGGAACCAACCCCAGCCACTGGGGTTGTGTGCGACAGTGTGCTCTCAGTGCCGGTCCCAAGCCTGGATAAAACTGGGGAGGGCTGCATCAGGAAGGGCATCCGGTGTAAAAACTGTGCTAAAGCAAATACGCGGACCAGTGATCCGCTGTGGCGACCCCTAACTGGAGAAGCCGAAAGGGGAACATTCATTAGCTGGCTAAATCAGATGGAAGTGTACCTAGTGTAGAGCAGTTTTGTTTGAAAGCTACTGCTGATTTGGTAAATATAGAGTACAGAGGTAAATTTGAGTTTGCATTCAGTTTATTAACTTGTTTAAAACAAAACGAAACAGGAAAATGCTCCATCTTGGCTAACTTCAGCTAGCTAACAACCAGTGCTAGCAGGTTTAAGCTAAGCTAGCCATCTTGGAATTATTGCAGTTCTGTGATAAAAATTACTATTACAATTTACATCAAGGGGTCCAACATAGGATCCTGGCCATAAGGAATAAAATCATTAACCATTGATTTAACATTCCAAAAACATTTTGGTTTGGGCATGTGAAAATAATCAACGATGGGGTGGTGTGATGTGGTCCCAAATATAATTATATATTTTTCAATATCAGCATGTCAACGATTATGATTATGATTATATTCTTTGCATGTCATAATTATAAGAATGACACATCATCATTTTTATCCATTTCTAGTTACATTT
The DNA here is from genome assembly GCA_022985145.1 of Pangasius djambal. Classification (NCBI taxonomy): domain Eukaryota; kingdom Metazoa; phylum Chordata; class Actinopteri; order Siluriformes; family Pangasiidae; genus Pangasius; species Pangasius djambal. The sequence continues at coordinate 15,238,939 of CM040994.1, forward strand.
AATGTGATGAAACATGCAACAAGTTAGTTCCTCAATGTTTTATTAATCTATATGGTTAGCTAAATAACATGATATTATTGGGAACCTGATGATCCTCATGATGAGCCTCAGAGTAGAGCTGCTCTTTTGAATTTCGAAGCAATTGAGGTGGTTCAGAGACAAAAGAAGGACGTCCCCAGGTCGACTCCCGCTAGAGCTGTATCAGGTACGTCCCACTGGAGAGAGACTCCAGTACCCGCTGGAGAGAATATAACTCACAGTTGGCTTGGGAATGTCCAGGAAGACCTGGGATCTGTAGGGACCTGTCGGAAAAGCAGAAGGAAAATAAAAGAATCAATGAAATAAAAATGAAGGGCTCGCGAGTGGCACGACAGAAAAGCATTTGCCCTTTTGGAGATCACGAGTTCTGAATCCTGAAGATGCCGAAACCATCCGTGGCTGGGAATCCAAGACCCCTGGCCTCTCTTTCCCTGTCTCTGTCTCTCCTCTATCAGTCACGGACACCAGCCACTTGTGGGTGTCTGTGAGCTCATGTATGCGGAAGAGGGCAGATAGCGCTGTCCTCCATGTGTGTTACACTGCCCTGTGACGCACCATGAGCTTTTTCCGTCACTGCCTCTTGCTTTGTCTCTGTTTGTTTCTGTCTCTTAATGTCTCCTTCTGACTGTTTTTTCCACTTGTACTGTTTTTCCTTGTATGTCTTACCATACTGCTCTGTCTCTCTTTTTCTTTGCTTTGTGTGTCTCTGCTTTGTGTCTCTTTTTCTTGCTGTCTCTCTTTCGGCTTCATCTGTCTTTCTACTGCTTTTTTTTCCCTTTTTTTCTCTGTCTGTCTCTGCTTCTTGCGTTGTCTCTCTCAATTTCTTGCTTTGTCTTCCTCTCTGTGCTTCTTTTTTGTGTCATTGTCTCTGTCTCTCTGCTTATTGATTCGTCTGTCTTTGTCGCAGTTTCTTGCTTTGTCTGTCTCTCTGCTGCTGGATTCTCTCTCTCTCTCTCTCTCTCTCTGTTTCTTGCGTTTAAGTCTTGCTCTCTGTCTGCCTCTGTCTCGGTCCTTTGCATTCTCTTCCTCTGTGTTTATCACCTTCCTCTGTCTCTTTCTGTCTGACTCTTCCTTTGTCTTCATCTGCCTCTCTCTTTCCATATCGTTGCATCTTTCATTGCCTTTCATTTCTTTGCCTCTGCCTCAATCTTTCTTTCTCTCTGTCTCTTGTTTTATTTCTGTGCCTCTGTCTCTCTTTCGTGTCACCAGTTAGCTGGATTTCATTATTATTGTACTTGTTGAGTGCATGCTGTTATTTCCAGCCCATTAGTTAAGCATAAGGGATTGTTCTGTGACCATCGATGTGCCTTTTGCTGCAGTTTTGCCAGTAGTACCGTCGCTTCTTATCTGTCCCTTGCGAATGAGAAGACAAGTATGAGAAAAGACTGCCGTCAACATCTTAGAAATCTGCATGGCATTAAAAAAAAAAAAAAAAACAGCCACAAAACATTGCGTCCTCCCCAGACTGATCCAAACCATGAAGAGCTGGCTAATTCTGCTTCATCCAAATTTTTCAACTCATGAAAAGAAGCAGAAGCTCCTCTTGTGGAGGAGCGTAAATCTCATCGGCCATGTGGGGAATTAATGCGGTGTCGATAACCCCATAATGGCCCTTCAGTGCGATCATGGCTATTAGAAGCAGCTTTTTGCCCGGCTGCTTAACTCATACTGCGTTATTGGCTCATCGTGGACTTGATGACACTTGTGCTATCTTTTTCATTACCCGGCCTCATAAATCCTCACACGCTCTTGACAGACGCTCACAAAAGCTCTCCAAATGTTATTCTCTTCTAATGAAGCCTTTTATGTAAATACTTGGACAGTTTGTTTGGTTTGGGCCAACTGCAGTTCGGTGATTGAAGGGAAAATTCAAACTGGAGGAAAAGCCTCCTAAATCATAAGCGGGGCCGCCTGAATGGAAAGTGTATCAGTCATGGTAACGGATTCTCTATGTCACAGGGCCTAATGTTTCTAATTATCTAAACAAATTGTTGAATGCAGACTGTCGTCTGAATCATTAAACAATTCAATATTAATGCTAACTAACCAGCCCTCCTCTGTGGACCTGTTCCTATCATCTTTCAAAACGTCGGAGGGTTATTCTGCCATCTTTTAAATGGTTGATACAGACTTCATTTTGTGCCAAAGGTTTAATAAAATTACATGATCTGTCGCGTTCAAGCAGATTTTTAATAAAAGCTGTGTGGGGTAGACATGTGATTCGTGAGGCTGAAGCTTACGCAAGTTATACCCAAGATTGCACTAGTCTCAGCACGAAAATACACTGCACGGCCAGAGGTTTCAGCCACAAGAGCATTAGTGAGTTCAGGCACTGATATCAGGTGAGGCCTGGTCTGCAGTCAATATTCCAGTTCATCCCAGAGGTGTTCAGTGGGGTTGAGGTCAGGGCTCTGTGCAGGCCACTTGAGTTCTTCCATTCCAACCTTGGCAGACCATGTCTTCAAAGAGCTCGCTTTGTGTAAAGGGGCACTGTCATGCTGGAACAGGTTTGGGCCCCTTAGTTCCAGTGAAGGGAACTTGTAAAGCTACAGCAAACAAGACATCATATACAATTGTGCTTCTAGCTTTGTGGGAAGACCCACACATGGATGTGGTGGTCAGGTGTCCACAAACTTTTGGCCATATAGTGTATTTCTCAGTGGTGTGAAGACCCTCTTTGCGCTCCCAACTTTTCCAAATCCTACCACCTGCTGCACTACACACATAAACTGTGGAAAATAATTCTAATCTACAGGATTTAAATTGGGGGTGCTGGAATTTTTTAAGCAGCATACATGTGACATGCTCTATCTATCTATCTATCTATCTATCTATCTATCTATCTATCTATCTATCTATCTATCTATCTATCTATCTATCTATCTATCTATCTATCTATCTATCTATCTATCTATCTATCTATCTATCTATCTATCTATCTATCTATCTATCTATCTATCTATCTATCTATCTATCTATCTATCTATCTAAAGAGATCCTGAAAGATACCCTCAGCACCCCAACTTCTCATGTCCTGTGAAAACAGTGACAACTGAGATACATACAGAACAGTATTCACAAAAACTCATATAATGCTAGTACATGTAGTCACCTTGTATTTGGAAACTTGTTGAAAGACAATGAAGATGCTATTCAGGCAAAAACATCCACAGCTCTTAGTCAAAATGTTAGCTAAAGACTTTTTGTTAATGGCACAAACATGATGTTTCATCAGCAGAACCATTATCAGGACAGGATAAAGAATGTAGATACATCCATCCTCTCAGGGATTCAAGTACTCACTTGTTCTGTGTAGTCTGTATTAATGCACATAATTAACCTGTCATACATTTGAGTTTAAAAAAAAAAGGCTTTTTAGCCTAGCCGATTAGGCCTCTGAAAGCACACTGAAGCTTTCACTTGCCCTTTGTGCTAGCTAATGAAGTTATGATTTGTCCACCACTATACACATTATATAACATATTGAAAACAGTCAGCCCAAAATGTGTTGTTCTGCTACCTATGACCGTCAGGGAGTATCATGCGTCATCCTCATGGCTGTTAAGGAGACACATGTCGGAACTTGACACGGTGTGCAGCACTTCAGAAAGGCAAGCTTCCTTGACACTGTCATATATGCCTTCCACTTTCCATCTCCCTGTCTGACACCTCTCTCCCTGTCAGTATTTCACCTTGGAATTTATGAAGGACACTCACGTGGCTCCTCAGTCAGTCATCATTCTGTCTCTTTCTCTCTCGAGCAGGTAATTTGGAAGGAGGATTTCACCACCAGCCTATCCAGCCAAGGAAATATCAAGGAGACCCATGCTTCTCTCTCTCCTTTAGCATTTGGTCAGGGGAAAATAAGAAAGGGTGGGAGAGAATGAAAAAGCCTGCCATTTTTCCTCAGCTTTGATTAGACGATGTTGTTGTGTCTTGATATGTATCATGTGGCTACCATCTGCATCAACACTCAGCTCCAAATGCTGTTATATTTTGACATATTCTGTTGTATTACACTCCAGATGACTGATTCTAAAGCCCTGCCAGGATGACTGCTCAGTTTATATGTATGAATAATAAACGATAATTTGTGCTTTTGATCATTTGATGCTGTATTACTCGGCTCTCTATTATAGATTTATGTTGATAGACTATTATGATTATTATGTGACTCATATTATGACTGCACTGCATTTCTGTAATGTAATGTACTCATGATTGTTTAAATGTGGTTTTGCAGTTTGACACAGCCATCCAAATGATATTCTGGATAATATTTACTATTAGTAAGATTACTACTTGTCACACTGTAGGAGATGGTCTCAATAAACTCTTGGCCGAATTCTATTACAGACTGTGTGATAACGTGTTCTCCATTTCAGATTATACAATGAAGATCCTCTAACAGTAGACCTGTAATTAAAGAAAATTTTTACGCTCTGCTTACGTCGTCAATTAGCACGGTCTGGGCTCGTGTTCTTCAAAATGAGCTTGAGGTGTTGAGGATTTTTTTCTGTCCGTTAACGTGTTTCGTTTATCTTTCGAAACTGGGCAGTTGAAGATTGGAAAAAGACCAGGCGATGTCTTCAGCTGTCCACTTTCTATCAGCTTGTGCCCACCATAGCCTCACATTCCTGTTCCTGGCTGACAGGAGCAGAACCCATCATGAGCTTCTGAGCTTCTGTTTTCGCTCATCCCCCTCAAAGTTTGACATATTGTGTGTTCTGAGATGCTTTTCTGCTCGCCACAATTGTAAAGAGTGGTTATTTGAGTTACTGTAGACTTCCTGTAAGCTTGAACCCATCTGGTCGTTCTCCTCTGAGATTTGTGTTGCCTGATGTAAACATTAACTGAAGCTCTTCACTTTTATCTGCTTGATTTTATGCATTGCGCTGCTGCCAAATGATTGGCTGATTGGATAACTGCATAAATATAGAAGGTGTACAGGTTTTTCCTTTTTAAGTGGCATCATGAGATATAGGATTGATGGGGCAAAGGAAGGCCTTTTTAAAATGTATAACATTCCTGGGATACTTTACTATCCATAAAAAAATCCTAACAAATAAACATTGTTATCTCCGGCTAGCTAGCTACGTCAAAACGATTAATATTAAAACGTCAATATTTAACTATTCAATACTAACTTGTGGTCGGATACCCATTCAGTTGTATATAAGGAATTATAAATTTGAATCATGATCTAAAATTTTGCTTTATTACCCACTCCTTTAACCAACCTCTTCAGATATACATACTATCAACGCAGTTACGCACTCTAAGTTACTTAGTGTACACTTCAAAATACCGTATTTCCACTGCAATGTATGTGTGTCGCTGTAATCCTGCACCACCTGAAACTATTCGCAGCTCACAGCTGGCTGGTTTATGTGTAATAAACGCTTCTCCTCACACTCTTGTGAGCACTCTTTATTTTTATGCTGGCGTGCACTGAGGAAGGCACAATTAGGCATTTTGCTTTGTTTATGAGGCGCATCTGGGTTGGTAATCAGGAGACACAACAGTGTAATATTGCTCCAGGGCATCCCGCCCGCAGAGATGATACGTTTAAAGGGAAATTCCAGTTCACGCACACACAAAAAAGTCTTTTATACATGTATCATGGTGAATTAAAATTGTACATTATTTGGTGGTGCTTTTTGAAGGTAAGACAGAGTCTAAATTTGATTCCCCCAACTTTCCACAGGGAACTAAATGAGATGGCAAATATAAAGGCTTATAAAGGCTAATGTACCACCAAGGCAGCATCACAATATTCTCCAAGCTCAGTGCAATTATTTCAACCGTATGGTAAGAACTGATAAAGTAGTGATCGCTAAGCCTGTTCCTGGAGAGCTCAGTTCCAGCCTGAATCCTGCAGAGCTGATCTGGCTAATCAAGCAGGCTGATAATGTGGCATGAGTTTGATTAGGGTTGCGGCTGAATTTGTCAGAAGGGTCTATCTTAAGGACGAGTGTTGGTGATCAGTGTGATAAAGGACAGAACACATGTTATTACGTTATCAGAACGTTAGCGAAAAGCATGGGATTATATTTCACCTTAGGAGGTGAGGTGTTTCTCTCTTCGTGTGGCTATACAAGACTGGTTAAAGACTGTGCCCATTGGAAGTTCTCTCAGATTTCTCACCTTATAGCATCAGCAGTTTCACAAGAATCATACTTTTATCATACGTTTAAATATTAAGGATATTCTATATGCCACTTGAATTAGAAATCACTTCAGCTGATTTCTAATTCCAAATGTCATATTTCAAGTCTTTATTTCTGTCTTAAATCTTGTGCTGCATTTCAAATTGTTGTACTTGTATACTTTACACTGCAATAGATTATACTGAATACTACTACATCTGTTGATATAGTTACCTCAGAACTACATTCCACTGCCTTATTTTTGTACATACGTGTGTATATTTAGTGACTGTGACCCACAATTTGTTCATCTTTAATGGCTAAAGCCAAAACCTATGCAAGGATCACAGCTAGTTGTTATAGGGAAATAATCATGGCTGACCAACTACATTTGGGAGTGGAAAAAAGGAATTTTGTGAAAAAGTGGAAAATTATATAAATTTCATTTTTCTTTAATGGTGTATAATGAGGATTAAGACTAGGAAAACTGGGAATATTCCTTCCTAGTTGCCAAATTCCTACGTTAAAAAGATTTTAGATCAAATATGGTTAACTGTACTGTGCGTCAATACAGTCTTGTCTTCATATGTTCAACTTTATTAAATCAGTAAAGAGACAAAAATCTTGAAAGAGACAGAATTTATAATATGCCCAAATTTTACAAGAGGCATCCATGCGAAACGAAACAGCATCTGATTTCACTCTGGAACGTCCTAACAAAACTAAATTGTTCAGAAAGAAACAGAGTCTATTCTTGATTGAGACAGCGGTGTACTTACAGATTACATTTGACTCGGCTGCTCTTTCGCTTTGATCCTTATTTTTCTTTCTGATTTGATCCCTCTCTCTCGCTATCCGCGGCCTCGCCGCCGCATCAAAGCTTGATTGAGTGAAAACTCCTCTGCACATGTCTGCCTTGATTAGTATTCTGAGCTGATATTGCACGATGTGTTGGAAATATCACATGCTGTTCATTTGCGTGTTGATAAAATGTTGTCTCATGGTACCTGACCATATTTGTAAATGCTGTCCTTTTGACATTTACGAATGGCACGGAACAATTTATCTGCGTTGAACTTGTAGGTGGTTGGCTTAGGATGGCCTTGGGGGATTTGTTTGTTTGTTCACACCTTGGCATAAGATTTTATTACACAGCCTGATTTGAGACTTCAGTTTGCATTTTATCGACAACAGTATTACCGTACACCGATCAGCCATAACATTAAAACCACTGAAAGTTGAAGTGAATAACGTGGAACAGTTTGACACTTGGTGAAAGCAAACCATACACACATTTGTCAGTATCCCAACAAACAGGACTGATATAGAAGTTCAGAGATGCAATAGCTAACGTACGCATTCCCTTTACAATGTGGAGAAACGGTTTACTCGATTCTTCATCAAGCTGTTTCATCTTGATTGTCAGTCTGGATAAAGAACTTCAGGATAATTGCTATCTGTCACTACTGTCAATGCTGAGCTAATTAGTGCTGATGAGTTTCGCAGGCTAGCGTCAAGACGCCGTGAGTTGAGCTGTGAAAGAAGAACTAAGAATGAGACTGAAGGGGAAAAAATCACAATGGCTGTGTGTAAAATTGCACCCCGTTCAAATTGCAAGGTTAAATTGATGTGGATTTAATATCTTGGCAGCCAATTGTATGTGAATGATAATACACCATTCTACAGGGATTATGACAACTACAGTGAAGATATAAACCATAAGAGAGTTACACAGTAGTTCAGTGGCAGTGTGATTAGCTCATGAGCTTTGAAAGGAGAGGAGAATGGTTTTGCATTAAACCTTTGATATGATATCACTGCCCGCTTGTTCTAACTTTTTATCCTTAAGGGAAATGGATCAAGCAAATCGATCATAAAAAGTAGTGTTATCGCTTGATCGCTCCAGAGCAGAACAGGCTATTACTGCTCAAACTACAGTGCCATGCCCAAACCCGATTTGTCCATCACAAAAGTCTCTGAGCCACGCCAAAACCAATGAATCTCTCAGTAGTGTGGTCAACGGCCATTGAGGATAATTTATGGAATTATTTAGAGGAAGATATTTTATTATTAAGATATTTTAGAGCAGTGAGGATTATGAACTATTATGAATATTATTAAAACCTTGACAGGTTATTACATGGCAGCTAGTAGGCTGTGTTTAGCAGTGAAAATTACGAACTGTTATGAATATTACTAAAATCCTTTCAGAGTCAGAAATCCTTCCAGGTTAATTCATGTTAACTATATAGTTGATATATGATGTATGATACATATCATGTTAACTGGCTTTAGCGGCGTAGATTATAAACATATATTTTTTGAATATGACTTAAAAATCCTCATGGAAATTGTGTCACGTTAGCTTGTCATCAGTGAGGATTATGAACTATTAAGAATATTGCTAAAATCCTGTCAGAAATACTTATAAGTTCATATTTGTGCATGTTAGATAACTGGCTAGTGTTAGCAGTGAAGGTTATGAGCATTTATGAATATGTGTTCATTTGTTTCATAAATGTTCTGTCAGTTTAGCTGTCCTAGCTAGCTACCAAAATTAGCGGAGAAAACATATATCCGGTAAATAACTGTAGTGTGCATTAGTAATAATTGTGGATGTAGAGAAAATTAGGCATAGTACTCAAGGTTTCCAGGGAAACAAGGTGTTTTGGGCAAAAGCCCTATATCTGCCCGCAAGCAAGCTAATTCTGAGCAGGTGCTTTACTGGAAAAATCAGGGGAACCTGGCCACTGTTTTAGAATAAACTGTTTTAGAGTTAATGTATGGCATCACATGAACTTCTGCACTTCATAGACATGCCATGCAAGCATTTGGCTAATTAAGACATCAAACATTGTTGTTTTTGTTATTTGGGTCAAGTTTAATTGATCATCTTCTCTCAAAAACATGACCATAGCATTTTAAAGAGCAAAATTCACAGTTAAGGACTAAGTGATGCTAGCCTAGCCTTGCTTCTGTGTTACTAAGTGGAAGATTTCCCTGGACAGTGGAGGGAAGTCTATCAATAGCTGAAAGATGCAATCTGCCCCGCTTGTTTAAGGACGAACGGGCATTTTAACATTCTATTGGTCACTGTCACCAGTTGGAGAAAAGTGGTGGCAGACCATAGCATGAAGCAGAAAGGCATTGATTTATCTGAATCCTATTTGTTTCTGTCTGCCAGAGGAGCGATGTTTGAGACATACGAGCAGCGGGAACCCTGTTGATGGGTGCCTTCAGTGCAACTTTCTATTGTCTTTGCCTGAGAAACTTTTAAAAGAATAGGCAACACTTTACTTAAGGATAGTTTTCATATGGCACTTATATAAGCCCTTCTTGTTAAATGATATACATCTATATAAAAAAATTATAAGATTGATTTATTTTCAATTTCAATTATGTATGTTTCTTACTTTTGAAAAGTAAGAAAGTGGAAAGTGAGTTTAATAATTACTATTTATATAATTTTTATGGAAGCCTATGGCAATACTGTTTAAGGAAAAACACAACAGGGTGTGATGTTATAGGAAATCGAGGCCAATGCTGGATTTTGTTAACATAGCACAATGCTGGATTCTGATGATACAGTCCAATGCTGGATTTTGTTAACATAGCCCAATGCTGGATTCTGATGATACAGCCCAATGCTGGATTTTGTTGATACAGCCCAACGCTGGATTTTGTTAAGATAGCCCAATGCTGGATTCTGATGATACAGTCCAATGCTGGATTCTGATGATACAGTCCAATGCTGGATTTCACTGATATAGCCCAATGCTGGATTTTGTTGATACATCCCAATGCAGACCTGAACTTATCATATCAGTGATTATACATTTCCTTATGCCATACAAGTCCTTGTGTATGACCTGCTACTATAGAAGCAATAGCATATTAGAATGAGCACATTAATATAAACCTATCATTTATGTTGAAGCCTATCAGAGTGTTGTTATAGAAAATTAATCCACACCATTTGATTCTGTTATACGTCTAGCTTATGCCAACGAAAATCAGGTATGTCAACTTAACATCAAGATTCTAAAAGCAGTCTTTATGACATCTTATTTCTATGTGAATAAGCCTTTCATGATTGTTTATGTAGCTTTATGTCAGTTGTCAGGAAGGATTTATGTACATAGGTTTCACACTGGCGTATGAAACCTGTCTGTAAGTAAAGCATTACTGATTAGCACACTACGATTATATATATTAGCCAATAATCTTGAGAATGTTCCAAAGTGATAAGCTGTGACCTACACCAATAAGAGAACTCTAAAGATAACAGAGACAGCAGCTGTATGGCTGTAGTATACACAAGCTCAGGCTCATGCTTTGATCTAATCTCTCAATGTTCCTACAGTTAATTTTCTTTGCCAGATGGGTTTCTCTCAGATCAGACAGTTACAGTTACAGCTAAATGGTGTTCACTGCTTCAACTTTAGGAGCAACATTTCTGAGAGGGAGCTTGTAGCATAATGACTCCCTAACCTCTGCTAAACTAGTCTCAAGGGCACAAAGAGATGTTCTGTCTAAACACAAAGACAAATCAAACAAACGCAAATACAAATACAAATGAAAGCATACGAGCAAAAGCAACATGAAAGGTAACTTTATGAAGTGCAGCTCTCTCAGAAAAGCTCTCTGCTTTTCGAAGGATGAAAGAACTATAAAAGCCTTTTCAACATCATTGTCAGACTGTTCCTGTGCCAGCAAGAATGCCATAAATACTTTTAAGTGATGAATGATGAATGAGATGGTGAAATAAAAAGTAATAGAATAAAATCACTAAATCGTTAATTTTCACTGACACCTTTTCTACAACCAGTGTAATATCAAGACAATCAGTGGGGAATTGAACTTTAGAGAGACCTGACTTTCAGTTTTTCAAATAAACTTAGAGTGAGACCTATATATGCACAGTCACCGGGCATTTTGTTAGGAATACCTGTACACCTGCTCATTCATGCAATTACCCAATCAACCAGTCATGTGGCAGCAGCACGTAAAATCATAAAATCACACAGATATAGGTCAAGATTTTCATTCCGTGTTCACATCAAACATCAGTCTCTCTGACCTTTGAATGGCTGTTGGTGCCAGATCAGCTGGTTTGAGTATTTTGGAAACTACGGATCTCCTGGGATTTTCACACACAACAGTGATTTTTGTTGAGTTTACATAGAATGGTGTAGAAAAATAAAAAGCATCCAGTGAGTGGCAGCTCTCCAGGCAGAAATGCCTTGTTGATGAGAGAGGTTAGAGGAGAATGGCCAGACTCATTCAAGTTAAAATGAAATAACCACTCTTTACAACCGTGGCAAGCAGAACGGCATCTCAGAATATACAACCTTGAGGAGGATGGGCTACAACAGCAGAAGATCACATCAGGTTCACATCACTCCTGTCATCCTAAAATATGAATCTGGGGCTACAGCAGTACATCCACATGAACCGTAAAGAACAGTAAACATAACATGTGCTGGACAAACCATTGAGATAATGACAGAATCCCAAATTAGCAACACAGACATTCATTACAGAGATTATTTGCTCAGAAAATGGCAGCTCTTCAAACCTTGATTCGAAAAAGAAGGCGAAAAAACAAGCTGCATAGTTTTTTTGTGTGTTTGTTTTAGCAAAGTGTGTAAGGGGAAAAACCACAAGAATTCTAATCAGACTGCATATAAAAGATAATGAACAATTAATAATCAGCTTTGAAATATGAACATAGACTCTGCATCATTTAAAAGTCTCTCTGTTAGTAAACAAACATCCCAGATCCTCTATTACAATATCATATTAAATATATACAATATTATATATTTCATACAAATATGATTTATATAGAAGCCCTGGTGAATAAAAAAAAAAACAGTTACATGAATGCATAAAGGCACTCTTGCCTTTAGAAAACTCAATTTCTGCACAGAATTTAGAAGGACAGCGATAGCCACCATTTTAGGTTACTGTTGTGTTCTCTTCAGATCCCATGTTAACAATTTGTGTTTGCTAAAAGCATAATGTCATGCACTAGTAAGCTAAAATCCCCCTCTCCAACCACCACACACATCAATTTATTTGTATGCCTAATTATTTATAGCACTACTTAGTTTAACATGTCCCTCAGGACTCATTTCTGAACAGGTAATTGTCATGGTTTCTGCACTAACATCCTCTTGCTAGTAATCACTCGTGAGGCTAATCAAGAAAGCGCACATGTATACCGTGTAAAAATGTGGCCTCATATGTCCCTGACTATTCAGTTTTAAAAGGCGACGCCAGCTATGCCTGAGGTAATTTGACTGTCAGGAGGATATGTCCTTCATCTTGTTTAATGAGTGGAGGCAGTGGGAGAGACTAATTAGTCATAATTTGCTCAGTACCAGCTTGCTCAATGTTCCAGGGCTTGCCTCGGACTTCCTTCTACCTTTGCCCTGAGAAATGTCAATGGACGCTGTGTTAAGAGATGGTGGCATCTAATCAACCCTAGCTGGCATGTGTCTGTGCAAATGCTCATCATTAGCGCCCTGGTTCTTTCATTTGTCCCACTTTTTTGCTGAGACTTGGCATTATACATTAGTACCAGTATGGCTTTGTGTGGTTTCACAGGACAGATCCAGATAATTTAAGTTTCATTTGAGAATGTAACAAATACCTTAAATTAAGAGGAAACTTTGGGAATTCATACTGTAAAGTGGTTGACCACTGTAAAATACTTATAAATACTAATTGTTAAAAATTTGTTTTAACAAGAAAACCTGTCAATCAATCCTATTTAATCCATTTGGATGCTGACAATGAAGATAAGCCTTGGGTTGTACTGCATGTTTGCATTACACCTCTCTGTCCCATTTCCAAGCAGATTTCCAAGTATCTCTCTGTCTGAAGCCATTTACAATCACTCCACCGAGCACACAAATTGGTTTGATTGAAACAGATGGCATATAGATTTCTGTCCAATCCAGATTCATTCATTTTCACTCGTCATCCTTGGTCTTTATAGTGCTCGGGCAATATGTGCTCCACAGACTGGATGGGATATCGTTTTTTTTGTTGCTGTTGGTTGTTTCTAGGTCTGCTCAGGAAACACCTAGACCAGTAGAAATAACTCTGGGTAAAATATATCTTTGAATATAAAATGGTATATAGAAAAGTTATATCTTGTGAGAAAAGGTTATGTGCCTTTTCTTCAGTATAAAAACACTCAAGCTTACTTGCATGCTTATCCCATGCAAATCGATGATAATTACCACAGACATCCTCTGGCAACATTACAGACATAGAGAAAAGTCTGGAAAATGTATCTCATCTGAATAGTACTTAAAATGTTTAATCATTGAAAATTTGCTTCATCCTTTGCCTGGAGATCAAGTCACTTGTGCAAGTCATCAGGAATCACCATAAGCCATAAACCAATGCAGTTGTTCTCCTCCAAATAGCTGAAAATAATAACCTGACCAAAACCTTATGGAAATATGTCCTCTTCTTAGAACAAATCTGCGTTATTCATGAAGCTATACCTCGGGAGTGCTCAGATTTCCGTTTAGATACCTATGTATATTCATGGGAATGTCAATAGGAGGTCAGATCAGGTGATAAACAGGAACAAATTACAAATGGACCGAGGGGTGTTTTTTCATTTCTTAGTGTGGCCCGGTGCTCTATCTTCGCTGACACATCAAATGAAGACGCGTCAATTAAAAACTGCTTGCGTTGAGATGCGATATGAGTGTAATCTTTTCGCTGTATTATGTGCGCTGGGGTTGAGTGGAAACCTGTTTTATTTGACTAATGATTCGCTGGCGCCACTGTCTCCTCCTCCTCTCCCTCTCTCTCTTTCTATCTCATCGACTTTTCTGCCCTCGCTCCTTTCCTTATCTCTTTGGGCACATTGCCCATCCGCCCGCCTCTCCCGATCATTTTCCCTCTTGCATCTCGCCAGACTTTTGTCATGAAAATCTTTAATTAAGTTTCACGGCTCAGGGAGATTTCTCAACGACTTGCATTCCCCTGCTGACGAGTCATTGCATTCCGCATGTCGATCCCTCCCTCCTTGCGCCATCCTCTCCACGGTCCCTGATTGGCATATGGCATGTGTATCCCAGCTGTCTGGGAAAATTGGGCACCTTCTTGTCAGAAAATGGCCCCTTTTTCTCGAACCAGCATTTTCACTCGTTCAGCTTCTGGTGGATTCTTGCTTTCCCTCCTTTTCAGCTGTCTAAGTGCTGATCTTTTTCCACAGAAGCCTCTGGCCTCTGATAGCATCGCACTCCCTGGAGCTTGTGCAGCATTAAAACCCATCAAACTCAGTTTTGTCTCAGCTGTTGCTTCACAGGCTTTTTCTCATGGCTTCCTCTAGAGATGATGCTGATGATGCTGTGATGGGATTACATGGATATTTGCTGCTGACTTTTCTAGACTCTGAACATGGTAGATGGTGTGGATTTGGACCTGTATAGCAGTAGTGCATAAAATGGTGTTCCACTGACATCTTAAAGGTGTAGTATTCAGCAATGAGCTTTATAGCCATTTTACTGACATATTTTTTAGACACAGCCCTATAAAACCAATAATCAATAGTCACAAATTGTGGTTTTTGAAAAAGATCTGAATGCCATACAGGAATTTCTCAGTCACATGGACTGACGAGTGAAACCCCTACATCCACTAATCTACACATGGTAATGTAAAATAACAATTTTGCTCAAAGCTTACTATTCCTTTTTCATTACTTGCATCATCAGCATTTTAACCGAATCATACTCTTAGTAAAAAGGGTTGCTCAAGGGTTGTTTTGACAGTTCAAGATACTTACTCGGAACCCTTTCTAAAAGGGAAACGTGTGATTGTACAGAACTCAGAGAAACAAACAAAAGAACCCTTTACTTTTCTAAATTTAATCCTTTTTTTTTTTCCAAGAATGTATTTCTTTAAATAGTTCCAACAACCAATTCCATGTATAAAAAAACTGTAATTGTAACAAGCAAGGACTATTTTGTCAGGTTAAAATGTTCCAATATACAAATATAGATGAGGCAAAACTAGTTTACCCAAGGAAAGCGTCGATAGTGTGCGGGGTTGGGGCATTTTTAATTTGGATATTTATAGAATCTGGATGAAAGTAAAAACTTCTGCTGTTTTTTTTATGTTGTCTAATTACAAGTGGCAATTTAGAACTTTCTGATTTGCGAGATCGTTAATGAAAAATCTTTGTAATTGGCAATCCAACTTATAATTCCTACTCAGGAAGTCAAATTTCTCAAGAGCCTTCTCAAGAGAAATTCTATAATTCAGTAAAGAGCATGGTGGCACCTGTAGTGCAAATTAACAAGAAATTGTAGCATTTTAAGCCTTTTCAGCAGACTTTTGAAATCCAACCTGGATATGATATGCCTTAAAATTGGAAAATACAGGAGGATAATTGCAATTGAAAGGTTAATTTGTTTTGTGCAAGAGTGTTTTTAGGACTATTAATGGCAAAATGTCAGCCTTTGTATCCACACAGTAGCAAAACGAGCAGCAGTCAAACATGCATCCAATTTCCCAACCTTAAACAGTTGGGGTTGTGTCAACATTCTGAGTTGGAAAATAGCGAGTTCCCAGTTGTCATGAACACAGCACTGTTTTCCCGCTACCACTCAAACAGTGTTAAAATAGCCAAATCACAGGTGTCTGTTCATGTAAGCAGAATAGACTAGCTGGTGCTCTCCTCCATGTGTGTTCAGCTGCCCTGTGATGTTGTGTGTGTGTGTGTGTGTGTGTGTGTGTGTGTGTGTGTGTGTGTGTGTGTGTGTGTGGCAGTTTGAAAGAGACAGTGACAGTAGCTTCACCTGTCTTGGAAGAAGCATGTGCTAGCTCTCTCGCTTCTTGGTGGCCGGCAGGGATGGTGGGTGACCTCTTGAACAGTGCTTCTCGGAGTGGGGTCCATGAAGACTGTGGGTCTCTGATTTTCCTTCTTTCTTTCTTTCTTTCTTTCTTTCTTTCTTTCTTATTTGTTACTGTGATGGAAATCACAACACACCATTATCAAATTTATTATATTTATAAATTTGTAAAATTATATATAAATTATATTGTTAAGTTTTGACAGGTCACTTGAATTGAATGGCTATAATCCAAACCCAAAAAATGTCAACTTTGACCCAATGTATTCTGTCAGTGGAAAGACCAGGAATAAAAAGCTCTATTGCTCTAATAAATAGCCAGAATATTGTTCTACACATTTAAATGTCTGAATAGGTTCATAAACATTTACTAAGGAATCCATGGAATTTACTTATAGGGGTCCCTGGCTGCAAAAGGTTTGAGAACCCCAGACTTAGATAATAGGGTGGGAATTGGCAATGACTGAGTGGGAAGAAAATTTGGTTTAAAAAAATACATATTATGAGCACCACTAACGAGGGGAATTGGGTGATGCAACAGCAGTATGAATATGGATGTTTTAAAACGGTTCTTGCAATTTGTAACACTATTCCACTCGGGGAAGTTGTGTTGCTGTAAAATGTTGGCCAACTCGCTTGGCAGATTTCAGATCGATTAGGTCTACATCAAAAGATTACACGAAGAGCACAGAGTCCTCAACGCTGGTCCGTAGCAGCTGTTTGATTCGATTTTACACAGACATGGCTGCACATTTTCACCATTAACTGATCTGGACTGTGGGTGTCATAGTATTACAGCTGGGAGTCAGAGGGCTTGAAGTTAGAGATGTATTTTTATCATTTGATATCCATGAGTGAATAAATGATACATTTATGTCAGGTTTCTATTCTGTATATGCAGTGGTAAGCTACAGTGCATTGCAGTTGATGTGTGAACAATAGAAAGTGTTAAACTCTAAAGCATTTCTATTTCCTTGTCAATTTGAGAAAAGATGATGTGACACATTTTCTAGCCAAAAGCCAGTGGACTGAATAAAAAAGGCAGACATGAATCAACATGAAGGCATGCACACAGGCCAACAACAAACCATTACAGTGGCATACTTACACACAGATGATTACCCTGAAATCGCATGGATGTAGAATCAACACAGAAGTGCCAAATAGCCAATGCAGGGGGGAAAACCCCCCAGCATGCAACAGCATGGAAGACATTACTGCAGATGGCCAAGAAATTGCATCAAACAAATTAAATACAACAAACCAATTTTAGTTTTAAGATATACTGTTTAAATAGATTTAAAGCCCTCCTTAAACCTGTATTAAACTCTAAAATCATTGCCATTGACTACCATTGCCAAATATGTTGGAATATTTGCAAAGTATCATATGTTTGTTTTTAATGAAGCCAATTTATTAGAAATACCTGCATACCCGTCCATTCATGTAATTATCCAAAGGCTGTTTTAAGTATTTTAGAAACTGATCTCTTTGGATTTTCATGCGAAACTGTCTCTAGAGTTTACACAGAATGGAGTGAAAAACAAAAAATTCAAAACTGTGACTTTCCAATTTTGTTGAGCCTGTGCCCACTCTGGCCTCAGATCCCTGTTCTTCGTGACAGGAGTGGAACTCGATGTGGTCTTCTGCTGTTGTAGCCCATCCACCTCAAATTTTGGTGTTTTCTCAGTTCTGAGATGCTTTTCTGCTCAGTACGGTTGTAAAGAGTTGTTATTCCAGTTGTCATATCCTTCCTGTTTTTGTTGTGGGTTTTGTTTTGTTTTGGTTTAATCATTTTTCCTAGCTATACTTTAGTCTGTATGTAATAATTATTATATTGTGTGATATTATATTATACTGTGTTTTATGACCTTGACAATCAAAACTGTTTAGTAAAACTGCACTGAGTTTGCACTTACTGGCCACTTTGAAGCCTACATCACTAACGCACAACAAAATATTCATGTAGTAAAATTCCATTCTTTCTATTTCATATGCTATTTCATAGTTAAAATACAAAGTGTTCTTCAAAGTGTTTATATAAATAATATTATTTATGCGTTATTTATGAAACACCCAATCAGAGACAAAGCATCCTAATTCTATACCAAAACTGCAAACCTGGCAACCTTGCTTCTTATGTTTGGTTATATCTTCTCTGGTGAGCTTACATTCTTTTAAAAGTTTTCAGATTTATTTTCCTGGCTAAGTCCTATTCAGGACTATATAAGAAGCAGTTATGCCAGGTAATTTCATGTATAAATCGGTAACACCAAGAAAAACCCCAAACACAGAAATCAAGCTTTTTTTTTTTTACTCTTTGCACTATTGTCACTGGATTCACTTTCTAATAGAACTGTGTACTGGTTGGCGCTGCACTGGGACTTACTGTGCCCATTGTCTATCCCAGTAGTCATTGTACTGTCTTGTGCTGTCTGCACATGTTTGCACTTGTGCACTTTATACAAATTTAGTAGTCCCTTGTAGTTCTGTGTTGTTCTGTGTTTGTCTTATGTAACACCTTGGTCCAGGAGAAACGTCATTTCGCTTCACTATGTACTAACTGGCTGTATATGGTTGAAATGACAATAAACTCCATTTGACTTGACTTGTACCTGAATGACCAAGATCAAAACCGCTATTAGCTAGCAGCATAGTAGCAGTATAATTTTTAGCCGAACAGTTTACAACTGATCAAGGTGAGTATGTCTTCCTTTTTAAAAGCTGCAAGACAAATAGGAATTGGCAGAGTGGCTGAATTCCGGCAAGATAATTGCAGTCTTCAACAGACATTCTAGACATCTACACTTAAAAGGTAGGCCTCTGGTTAATTAATTAGCCTGTACTTTCTGCTGTCCATGTTATAGTCGGCAGTTAAATGGTAGGGCACTAAAGCTCATTCTAAACCAGAAGTGCTAATGCCTGAAACCTAATCTGACATATAGTGTAGCTTTTTATGCTAGCTCGATGTGAGAAGTGGAGAAGCAGCAGTCAAGCACTCACAAAGTGCAATCTTTCTGTAATGTTTGGCAAGTGAGGGCAGAATACAAGTGTGTATGCTCAGCATGTGTTTTATTGGGGTGAATACAATAATCATAGTCACGGTGAAAGAACAAGCAACCTCAATCAAACAAGGAATATGTGTAATTAAAAATCGGGGAAATGGACCAGGATCAAAATTAGGAAACATAGAATACAGAAAAGAAAACTTAAAAAACAAGACTCAGACTTGATGACATGAACACGCAATAAGACTTAAGAAACAGAAACAACAGGGCACAGAACAGGTGAACACATTAGGAGAATCCACCAATGTCAAGACATGAGCAGAGACCAAAATCATAACAAAAGCATGTGTCATAACAAAAGCAAATGGAGTGCACTGAAAACAAAGCTACACAAGAGCAGTGCTGTCCCAGTCATACTGAGAGGGGAATTTATGACACCCACCTTATCATACCTGCTTGCTTGAACACCTTGAACACAGCACACCAATGTCTTTGACTTGAGACATTGTGAAAATGTTCCACTTTGATAATCCTATCCTCATTCCTACTTGGAATTACTTTTATTTAATTAAATTGTTGTCAAGCATATACAGTTACAGGATCTGGTCAATGCATATTATTTGACATATCACAAATCATATGTAGCCTTTACAACCATGTTGACAGAGGCTTTACTTATTTTTTTACCTATTCTTGGCATCACCTTTTCATCAGTCCCATGTCATGGATTAATAAAAACATGATAAATGTGCTTAAGCTGTTTTGTTGTTTTGCAGAAAAGCAATGCGCTGAATAAATAAATGAGAATATTTGATCAGGCTGGCTCAAGCAATCACAAAATGTTCTTGAATTATTAACGGCAACAGCATAGACTGCAAACTACTGGGAAAATGCAAGGTAGACATTAGAGATTCAGTTAGCGCATTCTCCCTGCTTCAAGACTTTGACATTCACTATATATATGTAACATTCAACACTTACCGTTGTTAAGTACTTTTTTTTTTTAATTCTTAATGAAAATGTACTTCCAAACAACTTGCTTGTTAAAGGTTCAAGGCTGTGGTCATGGAATATGTTTACCAATTATGCTTTAAGGATATGCTTTTGGGTAGAATGCTTTGGGTGCTTTCACGTGAATGCTCATGTTGGCATGGCCCAGTTCTCAGCATGAGCTTAACGGTTACACAGCAATAGATGGATGTTAGCTCCTGGGCTTGCTGTGAAGAAGGTCAAACGGAGGTGAGTGTGGTGGAAATAGGTTCCCGAAAACCATAGGAAGTGCCCTTGCTCTCATCACAGTGCTTGCACTTGCACATGCTTCCAAACCTCAGTTCAGTCCTCAGGACATGCTGATAAAAACATCACTTCCTCTCACAGCATCTCAACTCGAATTAGGTCTAGAATGAACATCATTCTAATGTTGATTATTTTTCTGTAACAGCAGCTATGACAGTAGTTCCGCCTGCAAGGTTTATATTAATTCAATTCAATTCAATTTTATTTGTATAGCGCTTTTAACAATGGACATTGTCACAAAGCAGCTTTACAGAAAAAAATGGATTCACAAAAAATATATTGTAAATATTTGAATTTATCACTGTGAATGTATCACTAATGAGCAAGCCAGTGGCGACGGTGGCAGGGAAAAACTCCCTGAGATGATATGAGGAAGAAACCTTGAGAGGAACCAGGCTCAAAAGGGAGCCCATCCTCATCTGGGTGCAACAGATAGTGTGATTATAAATAAATCCCTTCTATTATTGTGTACTATAAGGACAAATAGTGCAATTGTGCAACCAATAAATTCATCACAGTTTCCGCAAGAAGTCCGGTTGGTTAAAATCTATCCACTGTCCACTGATGGAGTCCTGAGTACGAAGCTGCTCGTGGCAACCGCAGCCCCAAAGCCACTACAGCAATCGCAGTCCCAAGCCATTACAGTACAGCTCCCCATGTGTGATCCCCAAGCCATCTCCACAGCCCCCAGGTGGCACCATCCCCAGCAATCCAAACATTTCTTCAGGCCGTCCATATGGGGCCACCAACAGTGAGCGAACTCAGCCGATGAGAACTCCAACCAGAAGTAGGGCATCAGGATGGGTCAAGCAGCAAGGAGGAGCAGAAGGGGCATCAGGATGGGTCAGGCAGCGAGGAGGAGCAGAAGGGGTCAGGATCACTGGCATCTCAGAAGTAGCATGTGTAGCTCGACATAGAGTGAGGGAGAGAGAGAGATGGAGAGAGAGGAGGAGGTTGTTAGGTAAGCTTTGTCCTCTAATGGACAATATACAATATACTTTGCATGCAGAGTGCAAGCAGGGACTCCGGCAAGACTAGCTATGACAGCATAACTAAAAGGAAGATCCAGAAGCTAACACAGACATGAGGGCATCCTGGGACATAAGGCAGCCAGCCACCCCACCCTCGACAAACCCGAGTGAACACGTGAGAGTGGGGGGGCGACAGCATTTAAACATCCCAGTTCACCACAACACTCTATTAACGCACTTGTTCTGTAAGGAAAGGTTAATTTAGCATGTTTGAAAGGAGTCTCCAGTGTCAGTGCAGCGCAAGTTTTCCAACACGGGAAAGTCTTCAGGACAGAAGGCTTTGAGGTTTCTTGGTACTATGACAAGGTGCATTTTTGTGAGGGTGATGAAACAACAGTTTATAGCTGCTACATTGTACATGATAATTGTAACTCACTTGTTCTGAGGGTGTTCCAAATCACTAAATGTAACTACCAAAGGATAAAAAATACACGTCGTTCTTTAATAAATAAAATTTGTTTGCGTTGGAAAATTGCTGTGGTACAGGAAGAATAAAACACTTTTGGATGAGCTACTATAGGAAAATAATCAACTTCAGGGTAAGCATTTTAATTAGGCGTCATTATTTTGCTATAACAGCATGCCTTGCCATTTTCATTCCTTACATAACTTACATTTAAAGTCCATTATTAGATGATACACGCTAATATTCATCACACTGTATGTATTACAATGGTGTATGTATTACAACTGTAATGTGATATTTAAAATTTTCCTGTGCTTGTTGACTGTTTTTCTTAAATTAATTTTCTTAAATTAATTTTTCCCCATCCCTCACTTTGAATTTAAAAATTCATTTTCAAATTGACCACAATTTATTGATACGCCTTTAAATATTTCCTTCTCCTCAGTTACTTAACCCAACTGAATTAGCCTGCATAACTGATTTAACGACAGCTCAGAGTTTGAGAGGCAAAACACTTTTTTGTGACGCTGGCATGTATTTAAACAGCACCGCTGTGAAATTGTTTCAAATTGAAAAGCTATGAAGGTACAGGTTTAAGTGAACTCTTGATGGATTGCTCAGCTTCGCTCCCAGTCACCCATTTACAGACCCATTTAAAACCAAACAGTCCTCTAGTTCTGAGAAGAAGAAGAAAAACAAAAACAAGCCTAAAGTATTCCCATTTTGCCTTCTTAGGATTGCCTATAATTGTTTGTGAACACTTTTATCTTTCTTTATCCAAAGGCCCATGTCCCATCCCTCACCTCCTAAAAAAAACCCAGGAGATAGGATTGACTGATTATGCTAATCACTGGTCTTATTTATGATATAGCATAGAACCCCAGGAGTTAAACTAAGAAGATTTGCCACTTGATCCAATGGGGCTGCTTATCACAAAGTCAGAGAGATGCACTTTTTTTTTTTGTTGCTCCAGGGTTGTAAATATCTGAGGATCATCCGTCCCCAAAAGGACTAAGAAGGCTCTTTCATCCTTTTTCTCAACCCGCCTAGCATATTGTGTGTTGGTTAGGCTTTGGTCAGGGGTGCGGATTTTGGAGTTTCAACAGTTAAACAGTTAGATGTTCTTGAAGGTAGCATCACGTGCTAGGAGAAAAAAAATAGTGGTCATCATAACATAGTCAGTATGTTTGAGAACTAGATGATTAGCCATGCACAATTAGTAACTATAAGCTGGAGAGTTGTTCTAAGTAGAAATAAAAATTCCTAAATAAGAATTTCTCCTATTCCCAAATAGCTGATTGGAATTTGTATTAAGAAATGTCTCAACTAGGAGCGATGTTGCTATGGATGGTGACATGTTTCATGAATAGATATCGACAATGATCGACTAATGTGGTAGCGGCGTCGTAAACTAAGATCCCATTGCTCAATATCATTAAGAAATAAAATGAAAATAAAAGTGTTGCTGATTTTATACATGAAAACAATCATCTTAATTTTCACGTCAAATATACAGTCATTTTGGCAAACTGTCAGCATAGCCTATATGTGTGTATTATAACAGGATTTGTATTTTATGTTTCAATTACGTACTCCTAATATAACAGATTATATCATAATGGCTTTTTAGTTTGTCAACATCTGAAACACCTCAGAGAAAATAAGTCTGATATGTAAGATTTCTTTTGTTTCCACGTAGTATGAAATCAGCATTTTCATTTTATTACTTTTTTTAACTGACATCATACAATGGGTTTTCACTTATGAGTTCACAGTGAAAGCCTCTAAATCAGCAGGTCACTAAGTCACTGTCAATATTAGGTTATGAAAAATGCAGATGGAAAATCAGTAGCAATGACTGAATTGTTAATAGGAGTGGAGAAGGCATTTATTGTTTGATGTACAACACGATTTTTGGATAATATTTGCAGTTCATCTTCTCTGCATAACTGGAGCGAACTGTGATCTCCGGCAGGACTGCAATACTTTAATAGGTGAGGCAACTTCAGTTACAGCTTTACAATCGTTACAATACTCACACAGCTGACACAATATCTTTTCCACCCAAAGCAGGTGTTTAGGACTTACAACACTTTTACACCTGGTAGTCTGTTTGCCAGATCAGAGCCCAGTTCAGAGCACAATTGATACTTTTGGTACAAAAAGGTTGCTTTTAGGTTTGGTTTGTTTTCACGCTGCACATTATTAAAAGAACCCAAGTAGCAATTAACGTTCATTAAGGAGTATATAGGGCTGAAAATGTACTTTTTGTAAAATGTAAAGTTCATCCTTTCAGTCAATCAGTCAGAAATACAGAGATGGAAAAAGATAAATAAAACTTTGGCAAGTGTTTGCATGTCCGCAAGCTTTTTTTTTTTTTTTTTTAAACTTTTTTCTGTTGCTGCATTTCTGACCAATATTTTGAATTTTATGAGCATGTTTTCAGCCCTAAACACCCTCAGCTATTTTTTTTTATTTTTTTTTTTCATCTTTTGGTTTATTAAATAATGCACAGTTTGAAACCAAACCAAAATGAATAGCAAACAAACCAAAAGTATAATGTTTTGCTCTCATACAGTCTTGGCAAACAGACTAACAGGTGTGAAAGCGTTTATGTTTCCAAATGCTTAGGACCTGCTTTTGGCATTAAATGCTTTATGGGTTACTCTCAGAGAGAAGAAAAATTAACATTAACACCAGGTTTTTAAAGATTTTCACATAAACAGGCCATATAGGAGCTTGTTTTAGCCTTAAGATTCTTTCCCTCTGAAACAGCTATTTTTTTACTACCAGCTCACTCCACAGTTCCTGTAAGGACTGCCTTATCATTGCCTCAGCTCCCACAGGCCCACGACAGCAGTTATCAAACCAAGGCAACGTCTGACCCCAGCTTTTCCATTTTCAACCATCTTACAGTCTGAGTGTGGCTGACCTGCGGCATTAATTCAAACCCTCCCTGGGGTGCGGGAAAGTGCCTGTACTTTGTCACCTGTTAGAATCAAGTTTTGATGCACTGCAAGGGTCGGACTTGGGTGCAGATCAAATTGAACCTGCTTCATTGCTTGAAATACCTGCCCTCTTCCACCCCCTTCCTGCAGTGAGGGAAAAGTAATAAAGTCACTGATAAGGCAAGGTCACTCTCTCCTTTTCTTCACCTCTCATCCTATTATCGACTCCTGCGCCCTCGCGGGGCTTTCTGTTGCACAAATTTGTCATGAATCATCTGGACCACCTTTCCACCAGCCATATTCGCTCCCTCCTCATTTGTTTTTTTTTTTTTCCACATTGTCAAGTTTGAAATGGAGGAGGGAAAGCTTTGGTAAAAAAAAAAAAAAAAAGCTCATTTTTTACCTATTTTGATCAATTAATGGGATGCATCGTAGCTATAAATTATGCCTCTGCTGTGCAGTTGTTAAGGTAGGCAGTGTCTACGGGGACTGGAGATGTTTTGAAGGCTTTCAAGTGAAGAGGTGGTGTGAAAATTGCCAGAGGCAATGCTTAAATTGGTCACGGTTGCTGAAGCCAGACAGACACAAGTAAATAATTTAGATGAATACAATTGTAAGGCGTATGTTCCTTTTCATTCATCTGAAAGAAAACCACTTGGATTATTTGTATGTTCTTGATTTATCATTAATTAACCTCAATCCACTCACATTTACAAATCCACAGAGGGGTCCAAACATCTGCACTCACTATCAACAGCTATTTATTTAATCATTTATGAAAACCTAAATGTTTTCTAAAGGGATATTTTTCATACAATCAAAATATTATTTACTAATATAATAATACTATAACACATGCCTTATATATATATATATATATATATATATATATGTGTGTGTGTGTGTGTGTGTGTGTGTGTGTGTGTGTGTGTGTGTGTGTGTATTTCATTTAATATGCATTTCAGCAGGATAATGCGCCCTGCCACACTGCAAAAATTGTTCAGGAATGGATTGAGGAACACGAGAAAGAGTTCAAGGTGTTGACTTGGCATCCATATTCCCCAGATCTCAATCCTACCGAGCATCTGTGAGATATGCTGGAAAAACAAGTCCAATCCAGGACTTGCAGGATCTGCTGCTAAAGTCCTGGTGTACAGGACAGTATACTGTACGGCATCAACATAAATTGAAGTAAATGCCACATGAAGACGATCAGATATAATTCCATTTAAACAAGAATTTCTCAAAGGTCTAACAACTTACATGAGTTTAATGAGCTATTCTCGAACAAAAAGTATCAAGTGGCTAAAATGTTTTCCTACTTCACGCAAAATTTAGAACAAAAATCTCTTAGCTCTAGACTTGGACCTCTGGACCATAATGTATAATTAAGTGGTCATCTACACTTACTTCAGCAGGGAAGATCTTAAGGCCCCCCCCCCATGTCGTAATCACGAGAGACCACCAGAATGGGAGCAGGTGGATTGTTCAGCACAGATGGTGGCCCTCTTTGTGATTCCATGGACAATACCACCACCCACATTGAGAGAGACAGGCTCAGCCTTGATCATCCCAACCAGTCAACGCTTCTGACAGCACCTTCATTTCAGAGCTTCATTTTGTTTCTCGTAGCACCATGAACATTCCCGCTGAAGCACTTGTCATGCTGGTTTCAAAAAGCAAAATGCTTCAGAGAGCAATTTTCACACCTCTCAATTCTTAAAATTCTCTTTTCAGGTCAGAGTCTACTTCAACGGCTAATTAAGTCTGCTGGCAAAAGGCAAAATGGAGTGTTATGTTAACTGTTTGTGTGCTGCATCCTGGAAGATATTATATAAAACAGTACACAGTCCACTGTGCATTGTCAAGAGCTTTAAGTCTAAAATTGAAAAATGAAAAGCAGTTTATTTAGACCAACATCTGATGTTGAATGTAGGACCAGTGTATGATCTTGGCATATAATACATAATGATTTATAAATGATATATAAACAATGTCCATTTTTTTATTAAAATATACAGTGGGGTCCAAAAGTCTGAGACCACATAGAAAAGAAAGCATACAAAGAAAGTAAATGTTCAATATCTAAAATATTTAATATTCATTATTCTGCACTATATATATATATATATATATATATATATATATATATATATATATATATATATATATATATATATATATATATATATATATATATATATATATATATATATATATATATATATATATATATATAGGTCCCTATTTAAATGTAAGCAAATGTGTGATATTGACCATGTTAACTGCTTTGTACAAAAGGTCTGATTTTCCTCATATCTAATCTTTTCTACTGAAGCAAATATTCAGACGACACTCCGATGGATTTGATCTAAAATGGATCATAAGTTTTGGAAGTTTTGCACAAACTTGTGGAGTCCATGCCAGTTCGAGTGCACACTGTCATGTGCTTTTCACTTGAGTTGTTGTCAATAATATAATTTGTAATGAAAATTGTTGTATTAAATTAGAAAAGAAAATTCACTAGAGGTCTCCGACTATTGGACCACACCGTATTTACTGCAGGTTATTTATTTATTTATTTATTTATTTATTTATTTATTTATTTCTACACAGTGTCCATGTCCAGTGATCATATACACTGACTATCTACATGAAGAAATCCTCCTGACAAAATAGAAAGAAGACAAAATGGATTTATAGGTCTAAGTAAATAGTCTGTTTTCTCTGCACTCTAGAGTTATACAATATTACAGATTTAAGCTGCTGGTTTTATTTTGCTCAGTTTTCTCGGTGTTTCCACATACACGCGTGCTCCTGATTCTGAAAAGCCCGGATTTCGTGCAAGCTAATTACCCCAACTAGTGAACCAAGTATGTGTGGTGAAGTAGATGGCAGGATTCAGGACACTTAGCATGTGGTAAAATTACAGGACTGAGGTGTGCATTCACTCCACTATGAACTGCATTTTGTTTAAATATACATACAATATAAAAACCTTCTGTGAAAATCAGTAGTGTTTTTTTTTTTTCTTTCTCTGTTTGTTGAAACAAATAATGACTGCTAGTCTACTGAGCCTTCTTATCTGCTGGGCGACTATGAATAAAAAAAATGAATAGCCCAGATTCGTAATCTTCTTGTCCTTGGTGCTCAGGCTAGTAATTTGTCCACCCCTGCATTGGTAGTAATTAAAGATCTTGCTCTTTCTAGGATTGCACTCTTCTGGACTGAGATTGAAATTCTCGATTCTGAAGACCAGTGGATCCATTTTTCCAGCATAGAGGTCACCGGGACAAGTGCTTTTATTGCCAATTGAAAAACCTTGGTTTTAACATTCCACATTTCCATTCATTTCTCTTTCATTCCCTTCTTTGGATAGTACCATTAGTTGAGATTGCTATATCAATCACTGCTGCTCTTTTCTACTCCACATCTCTTATTACTATGCACTGTTTCTTGTTTATCTCTCTGAATCTGGAGGTTCGAGGATCCTCGCAGATGTTCCTGCGTATGATCAATAACACTTTAGTGCTTGGTTTGCTTCTTATCTTATGGGTATGGTAGTTACTTCATGCACCTGATTGGTAATGGCTTGCATGAAGTTGTCGCCTGATTGGCAAACCACAACATGACAACATAATGAGTGCAAAAGCAGCATTACTGGATGCTATTCTTGCTTGTATTTCACACAGCACTACTAGGCTCTGGATTGTCTCAGACTGCAACTTAGGTCTTATCTGAAATGATACACCACTGCTGATTGACCTAGTGCTGAGTGTTTGTTCTTGTGTTGCTGTGATTATGTCCTCTGTACTTTTTTTTTTCCCACTAGTAGGATTTTCTCTTGTCAGTCACCTCTGCTATCTGTCAGTGGTCCATTTCATGCCATGAAAGAACAACTTAACGAGTGAGGCTGTGTGAAACACATAAGCAAGTGTAACTCAGTGGATAACATTCTATGACAGTGACAAGAAGCTTGGGATCATGAGCAAGAACCTTAACCCCTCGACTGCCCAGCAATATGGTTAAGCTTCTTTCTTCTTCTTTCTTCTTCTTCTTCTTCTTCTTTCTGTTCAGTAATTATTCAACAGGTTCTAAGAAGGTTGGTTCTGCCATGTTTAAAAACATTTCCTGTAATAATGGATTGCTTCAAAAAGTTTCCCATTTAACCAGAATATAACATAATGGAAATTTTAGTGCCAACGTTCCTACAATTAAGGTATTGCAGCAACACTGAAGAAAATTCTCTGAATGGTCTTGGAAGTAAAATTTTCAAGGAATGTAATGTTCACAATACATTGGGCCTCATTTATCACTCTTTGAGTAAAGTTGTGCATAAATGTTTTCATAGGCCAAACCAAACTAAAATGTTGATTTGCTTGATGAATGCCAATCACCTGTAAATTACGAGGCACATTTATTAGCACAGCTGATTTGCATTTAGTGATGCCCTTAGTCCAAGTCCATAAACGGCAAAGCTCACAGAGAGCTGAAAATGACAAAATGACAACTAAATGGTGAAAAAGCACCTCTTAAGCACAGCATGTGCTAAATCCTCCAGTAATACTACTCTAGATGCACATTAACTCTTCCTTTTTTTTTATACGGTGACATTTGTCCCAGTTGAATGGCTTGTATTATTTTGTTTATGAATTTTGGATTACTTTCTTTGCGTGACAGAGATTCACAAAATGTTCATTAAATATGTATGTGTAATTGAAATAATAAACAATTTAAACTTGACAATATAATCCATATACATTTGCTAATTATACAACTGGAAGCCAATCAGTAGTGAGTCTCCTTATACGTAGGATACGAACTTTTTTCCTGAGCTAACTAGATTTTCATGAATACCACATTTCTTGTGTAAATGCTCCTGCACACAATTTACAATTAAATAAATTCATATCCATCTTAATAATTGTAAATACCTTGGGATAAAACATGTCTGAATGATGAAAGGAGTAAGTACAGTATGTATGCACACACACACACACACACACACACACACACATACATTATACATTATACATGTATACTGTATATACAGTTGGGTCTAAAAATCGAAAATGCTTCTATTTTGCATTTTCGTCTAATTTAATAACAACAATTTCATCACAAATGATATTATTGACAACAACTTTTAGAATCTTCATCATGAATTTCAGCGTTTCTTAGTATTTGGTATGTCCCCTTTATTCGCGTGCGCACTCAAGCCCCTTTTCCAAATCCATTGGAGTGGCGTCTGAACACACACTTCAGTAGAAGAGATTAGGCATGAGGAAAATTGGACCTTTAGAAATATACATATATATATATTTGAATTATTTGAATGGGTTCAAATATGTTTATCATCCTGAAAGAGTTTCTATGAATTTGTACAATCTAATACTAAGTACTGAAAAACTATGTAACAAGGTGGTCCAGGAGCAGAAATAATGTACCAGTTGGCCATGGGCTTTGCACACCATGTGCACTGAAAGACCTTTTTTCCCATCTATTTATGAAACCTATATATTTTATATATTTTTTACATATTGCCTAGACTGCACTGTCTCATGCTGCTAATTGATAAACATCGTTGTCTCCAACAGATCACCCAGACACCAGGGCTTCCTGACGTAAGTGGAACGGCTGTGATCCAAACATGAATCCCAGCAATGTGGTAGCAGCGTGATTACTGCATTAGCCAGTCTGGGATCTGCTGTTACTTTTTTAATTAGGTCCTACACGCTGAAGATCATTCCAGTAGTCAGGGCACTCGAACATAAACATCATAGGCTGGCCAGCAATTATTTATGTGTTATCTGGCAATAAGATTGGAGAGACCTGAAATGGCTGGCGATAAACTGCTTACTAACCAGCACTCTTGTTGGAAGACGGTGCCTCTGTAGCCTCAGGTCTAGTACTCGGCAGATGTTTTAT
This sequence comes from Pangasius djambal, assembly GCA_022985145.1. Taxonomy (NCBI): domain Eukaryota; kingdom Metazoa; phylum Chordata; class Actinopteri; order Siluriformes; family Pangasiidae; genus Pangasius; species Pangasius djambal. Next base: position 15,269,631 of record CM040994.1, read on the forward strand.
AAATATTTATTTGTTCTTTTTATTTGCTCATTCATTTATGAGCCTCTCTTTGGTGCTGGCCTACCAGCCTTGTTTCATTCTAACATCGCTTCCAGTGCTGGAACGTGGCAAGGGAAGCTCTCGGTTCCTGAGTCGTCTTGGCACTCCTGTAAGGCCTCCGGTTTGACATTGCAGTCTTGGATTATTGATCTAAAAAAGGCATTAATATTTAAAGATCACAGATGGCCCTTTTCCTTCATGTCAAGTGTGTTTCAAGCTTGAGGGGGCTGACGTCATGAAAGCCGACTCAAACTGAAAGTGATGCAGAAGAGATGGATTATTGCAAGGTGGTATTTACTCATCTTGTGAATATGCCTCGTGTCTGCTTCGTGAATGCTTGGATGGATGGAGGGATGGATGGATTGAGGGATGGATAAACAAATGGAATTGATGGCTAGACCAGGAGACAGAAATCCCCTGCTAAGGCAAACATCACTTGAATGTGGATCGCTGTTGTCAGCAGAACTTGCAGGGAAATGCTGCTACCGAAACTGTCCAAGCTGAAGAGCTTTTCGGAGCATTTTCTACAGTTATGTGGTCTGTGAAGGACATTCTGAAGATTTATGTATGCATCACAACTCATTTGGTCTTACACATTATTTAAGTCATAAAGAAGACATTGCCAAGCTTTTGTACACAAAACCATTGCATGAGTGAACCTAAAAAAAAATCTACAATATTCCTGTTTGTACAAAGAGCCATTTCTTCTCTAAGCTTTTCATAGCTGGAGATTAAGGCCCATTATTTCCCAGCCTTCCTGGCTCTGTCCTCAAAACTAAGAGTCCCCTAATAAGCTAAAGTGAATGACCACAATGGGAAGCTTTTACAACACTGTGGTTCCAGTCTACCACCCCGCTGTGGCTTTTTTTACTAGGAGGCAGCTTTTCCCTTTTAGAACCCCACTCCTCCTTTCCGAGGTCACGAACTATCATTCTATTGTGTTTTTTGCATGGACTTCATTTCCTGTTGCTTTGCAGGGTCACTGCTTTCTTTCTGCCCCGGATCATCGGGTCTATTAAAGCAGAGCTAGGCAAACTGATTAGGTAGACCTTAATTACTTCGGCAATGCTCCATTCTTGTGTCTTCTTTCAGGACATCTGTATCTCTCTCGCTCCTTCTCTCTCTTTTGACCCTTAAAATGCCACCTAGAAAACTAGGAGACAACTCGAGAACTCCTTCCAAAGATACACCAATGCTGTAATAATCAAAAGTTAGAAACGCAAGGCTGAAGTTTGACATTGTCATGCCTGTTGTCCTTCTCCTGGCTTGTTAGAGTTTTTTTTTTTTTTTTACTAGAGTCAGCTCTTTTGTTTGAGTCAGCCTTTCTGTACCTGTCCTTCATTTTTCTACATTCTTTCTCACAGCCCGGTACGCCAGCACATCACTCAAGCAGCTCGGGGTTGAATTATTATTAGTAGTATTTTATTTTATTTATTTATTTTTTTGCGATGTGCACCATTTTTACTTCATCCTGAAGCATCGCTGATAACAGATCGTGTTCTGTAAATTTGTGTGTATAATGGATCCATCTATTAAAAAAAATAGTATAAATCAGCAGGATCACAGAATTTTTACTTTTTACTTAAGTCTATTTATGTTGGTTGCTGCCATGTGCTATGAAAAAAAAAGATAATTTGTAAAAATCTACTTTTGGCTAAGGTTTTTATTTATTTATTTCTTTTTTTAGATATATCGATAGATTCAAATAAAATAAAACCACCTGTATTGCCATTTAATATCCTGTTTGGACATGTAAACTTGTAAATGTGCAGCTCCACACGTTTTTTTCTGGACAAAGCAATTCTGAATACATTTTTCATGTTTTTTTTTTCCCCGTAGATTTTCCTTTATTCTTTGTAAATGTCCTTGTACCGTGTCCCGGACACCCTCCAACATTCAGTGTAGTTTGATAACAAAACCAATAAAGTGTTTTCTGACATCATTCTGAGAGTTACCACACACACAGCAACATACAGTGCAGCTATTTATTGAGTTGCTGACCTCAACACGCACTCACACACTCACACACTCACTCACTCAGTGGATCATGAACTCCTAGCACAGACCTATTTCCATTCTTCACCATACACTCCTACCTCATGGTACGTTGCTCACTCACTCCATGGAGAGTGAACCCCTACTTCATTCCAAATACTATTTCCATTCCAGGCCACATACTCTTAACTCATGTAACCTCTATTTTAGCTTGGTTTCCAGCCAGGACTATTTGCTGTTGTCTCTTTATTGAGTAGCTAATGATTTGTGACATGTTATACCCAAGGTCAAGAGAGTGATTCTTTTCTCTAGAGTTTAAAGCCGCAGGGAACTTAAATCCATGACAGCTTTCTTTTTAGGTTGAAGTTGGTTGTGCAAGTCACAATCTGCAGTACAATGCATGAATAATTATTGACTTTCCACTGTACCCCTTCATGTGTAAAGCCAGTTTTACATACAGTTGTGATTACAGCTGTGTTTTATGATTATGACACGTCACACTGGCTGAGATGATCCTAATAAAATCTTGGCTGAATTCTATCACAGACTGTATGATAATGTGTTGTCCATGTCAGATTATATGATAAGGATCCTCTAATGCAATGGTTCTTAAGGGTTCTTAAGGTCCAGAGGAAACCCTAGGGGGGTCACAACCCACATCAAACTATTATATTTAGGGGTCCAAGCACAAAAGTAAACTCAGACCTAATGTGTTCCATCAGTGGAAAGTTGAGGGAAGATGTAGCTTTATGGCTCTATTAAATAGAATTAAAAAGAAATTATGAAATAAATCTGTATTGAAGGGGCTGTGGAAGTGCTTATATGATATAAAATTGTATATGGTGTATAGATTTGTAAACCAAATTGAGGTTAATTTTGCCATTACGATGGCTTGTTGTTTTCAGATTATGCTGTTAATCTTTGTCCTGCGAGATAAATATTAAAATGCAGCTAAACACTGTATATCAGTGACCTTAAAACAGAGGCTCAGACTCTGAATGCAGCTGCTAGTGACTAATTAAAAACAGCATGTGTTGTGGTTAAGTTTTAACTTAGTCTGTTGATTAGTTTGGTGGTTTTTCAGCAACTTTTATTGCCTCTGTTGTCTGTGGTATTGGCTGATACTGCTAAAGCTGAGCACCAAAAAAGGCAAGTGAAAGCCAGCTGTATGTATTAGCAACTTTAGCAACATCATCCCAGAAAAAGCCTAGCCATTTTTTTTTAGCCTTCACCAGCTGTTATATTCAATAAGTTACTGAAAGGTGTACCTCGCCCAAATTGCTAATTAGGCTAACCATTAATAATCACACGTATTTTTCCAGATACCTTCTTTTCCATGTCTCCTCTCATCATAATTCCATGGCAGTTTGTTATAGCCACAGTACTAACATACCAGATTACTTTTTGGTACATATGCACACCTTGGCAGTCTCCTCCAGCCCACGGCGCTGCTAATTGCCAACCCCTGGAACTCATCCACTTCCAGCATGTCACTTTCCCATCCATCTTCCTCCACTTCAAATTACCCGTCGTCAATGTCACATCCACCAAACAAGGCTGCAGTTTCCTAGCAACACCTGGTGTGTTGGATGGGGAACAGGTGGAGTGTTGTGTCCGTCCTCCTGTTTTCTGTCCATTTGGGAGAATTCTGTCCATTCAGCCTGATGTTCTGTCACAGCGTGGGATGCTGCAGGTTGACTTTTGCTGGTGAAGCACACCATAGATTTCTTTATATAGATATAGTGTTTTCATTCATTTCCATATATATATATTAGGAGTCCAAGCACTGAAATTGTTAAGATTATTTATTTATTTATTTATTTATTTTTGAATTTGTGCTTAATTATTAATTGTCAGTGTATTAATTTACTACTCATCACATATCAGGATCGCTCTTCCAGTTGTTTATGTATCTATATGATCCCTGGTTTCAAATGCTGCTATTAAAAATGATATACAAACTGCCATGGTAGTGTACAGCTACACTTTTGACGAAACATTTTCATAAAATAATACAATACTAAATTATATTTAGTTATATTTATATATTTCTGCACCTGTGAACAAACATTTTGTCAATTTATCCAAACTGATTTACTTACAGTGTCGACGCAGGACGCAGTGTCTATCCCATCAACAAAACAGCTTGCCTTGTCTGTTTTGCTCTAATGAAATTGCAGATTGAGTTATTTCTAGCTAAAAGTGCATTACACAGTACAGTATATATGCAAATAGAATAATTTATTATGTGCAGTGTGAATTATTTAGCCTAATAGAAACGTTGGGAACAGTGAATATGTGTTCAAAGGGGAGGGGTTACATTTTTGGAATGTGAAATTTGAAGAAACAGTAAAACTTTACTATGGCTTAATAACAAGAACGTCTCTCAAAATTATGACTCAGGATCTCAAAATAACAAGAAAATTGTGAGGAAAAAAAAATTGATGCTAGATAAGTGAAAATAAGAGCACTTAGCCAGCATGTTGTTCTTGTCTATCAGCCACTATTGCCACCTAGCTAGCGTTATAAAGAACAAGCCTAGTAGCCTAAGTGCATGAACACGCACTTGCACATATCATGGCCAGTGTTTAAACAGGGAAAACATAAACACTCCATGATGGCCCTGGGTGATTAATACACTGTTGGTTACTCATTTCAGTATCGATGAGGACAAAAATACATTTACTCATACTTGGCCTGAAAACTGTGCAGTTTACACAATTATGGCACATAGGTTTTGCTCCTAATGTCCTGTGTAGTTAGTGTGTACAGCGTACTGTGTAGTTGTTTGCCTATGTAGCATTGTTTTTACAGCACGTAATTACTTTTATGATTGCAATATTTATCTAGATTTCATTATGCTCTGTGTGCATATAGATATATAGAGAAAAAATTACTCCAGAACATTGAGGAGCATCGGACAACAGTTAATTGTTTTGCAAGGTTGTGATTTCAAATCCCTGGACAAGCAGAAAACCACTTTTGGGCATTTCAGGAAGCCTCTAATCCTCAGCTGCTCAGGTCTGTACTTGTACTGAATTCTGTCTGACTTTTAAGTTGCTTAGGTTAAAATGGTTAGCAAATTAATAAATGTCAATGCCCTATAAGTGCATTACCTTTCATTGAATCAACAGCCATGCTGCACTCAATCAGTATTAAAATTTGACATGAATAAACATTTTTGACCTCTTGCTTAGACAGTAATTCAAATCAAGTAATTTCCTGGCACTGTGGCATGACTTTATGGTGACTAAATGGCTCTCAGATGGACTACTATTCTGTAAGTTCTTTATTTGTACAGTAATTATGGAAATGAGCAGTTATTCCAGTAATAGCGCACTGCAAAGTCAAATAGTTCCATAATGTATAGTTTCATTAGTTATGCAAAAAAAGATGAATATTTTTCACAGTGCACTTATGGTGTCATCAATGGAACGTACATAGATTGTGGTTGCACGAGATGTCATTGACGTCACGGGTGAGCTGCATGGTGCTGGGCATGATTAAATTTCATTAAATTCATTCTGGCACCACAGAGTCAGATAATTATTAATTAGTTGTTTTGTGGCATTTAACATATGCATAAATATATCTGAAAGTACATTTTTAGTTTTGCAGTAGGCCACTTTTTCAAATGTTCATGCTCTCGACAGAATATCATATATATATATATATATATATATATATATATATATATATATATATATATATATATAGACTGTATGACATGATCAAAATATGAAGCGTATGGACAAAATATGGTGCATGCTTTCACAGTTTGTTACTGATGATATGATTTTAATTATTTGAGTCTTTGGAGTTTATAAGACTCCAAAAAGGACTGCTCTGTTTTACTGATTACATTTTGACTGACTGGGGCAGCCAAGTAGAAATAATCCTTTGGTTTTATCTGAATCCACGGCTTGCTGATTCCTTTCTGAAACAAGCCACTACATGCAAAGGTGAAGCCTTGAAATAATGATAAAACTGTTGAGGACAACAGAATCTACTTGCATCTAATACACGTACACTGGTTTTTGGTTCCAGGATGGACATCCATCTCCTATGAATCCTAATTCTCAACTCCATACCCAGTATTAGTGAATAAAATAAAGCTTTTGAGAGTCTTTTATGAGTAAATGAGTCTTTTTATTGTCCATTTCGGCTACTGATTGACCATAAAGGAAGAATTGTGACTTTCAGTGATGCTATCTACATGAAGCTTTCAGATTAGAGTCTTTTTTTTTTTTTTTTTTTTTACAGTTTTTACGATCCCTTTCAGAACAAATGTTAAGAAAGAAGCTGATTTTTAAAAAATATATCTTTAAGAAAAAAAGGTTCCTTAATGGTTCTTTTGATGGCTAGTGGAGCTAAGAGGATCTACCTGCAATCTTTTCTCGAAGGGAAACCATATGATGTAGGGAGCTACATGGAAGCTTTAAGAGTTTCCCCAAAGGACAACCCAAAGAACCATTAACTTAGTAATATGTCTAGGTGATGTTCCTCAGAGACGTTCCTCAGGATTAATTAAGCAATTTAATAGGCAGTGAAATGACTTCACAATTATAATAGTGAAGTAGTCTTCATTTACTGCTAATAGACGAGATCTGGATAACAGGGAAAAAAAACATAAAACATACAGTATTAACATTTATCAAATGTGCCAACTGTCACCATCAAAAATGACTTACCCTCTTAAGAAAAAGATTGATTAGGCACACTAGAGCTACTAGATACTAAAATGTATCAAGGTCCAGTTCTGGATAAGCAGCTAACATGGCAGAATGATGACAACAAATACATTTTAATAATTAACCATTAACTAGTTAACCAAGGACTAGTTTATGGTTACAAATAAGACAATTCAGAGTGTGTTTCTTTATGTTTGTTTCATAGTGGCACTGGTCAGACAAGCTACCTGTGTACAAAAATGCATGTGATTGGATAAGCTGCAACAGATGCAATCACAGCAACACTAGCCAATTCGAGCTTATGTATGGAGGGCAGATAGCACTTTCCTCTGAGTGTGGGAAGTGGCAACGTTCCAAATTGGGGAGAAAATGAGGAAAAAGTTTTATATACACCGTATAGCAGAGGAGTTTTCTTTGAGTAAAGTTTCCAAGTAGAATCCCTTAAGAAAGCTAGAACCATTAACCATCCAAAAAACTCTTGGCGAACACTTTCCCCATAGACAGTGCTATTGATTTGTTGGGCAATATTACATGGCACAGCAGTTCTTTCAATGCAAAACTATGTCCAGTGTAGCATTGCTCTTGCAGTAGTCAACAAGATATTACCATAACATATAGTCTAATTTCTCACTAACTGCGCTGGTCCAATTCCGAACCCTTCTTATTCATCTGGACCACACACACCACATAGTGGAATGATGCTGAACTCATTTGACCCTGGCTGCCAGAAGACTTTACTTTGATGAAACCATATCTCACACAGGATATGGACCAGTATTTACAGAAGACCCATCTGCTCTGCCCAAAATTGAAATGCCATACAAGCATTAGATATAGCTGGTTGAATTTGGACCATTTTGGTCTAGAATCTAAATGCCATGAAAACCTTAAACATGACTGCCTATAATTGGTTTACATTTGGCACCCAATACACTTGCTATTGCCATAAGCGACACTTTTGTGCCTAAACCTGACCATATTTGTCCTGGAATCATATGCTATCTGGGTGTGACCATCCTAAAACAGATGGCTCATCCCATGCCATATGACACCCAACTGTATCATCGCCAGACATTTTCCAAGCCTGTCCTGAACCATATGTGATATACAAACTAAATGTCAAGTGAATAATATAAATTCCATAATGGATTTGAAATGTTCAGTTTCCATTTCACATTCCATTTCACCCAGTTGTGTCTTCATAACCTACACTTTCAGATTACATCCACAGACCCATATTAGAGCAAGTTATTATTAACAATCAGAGCTCCTGAAAAGGACAGCAATAAGGACTGCGGTTTTTAAAACTCTTCAGAATGAACTTGGGGCCTTTGGGCTCTTGTCCCTTGTTTGAATCAATTTAACTCACTATAGGAGAAACTGCAGCACAAGGGTCCAGCCAATGATGATAGCACTGTCCTTGATTTGTGCTAATGTGGTAACGGATTGATTAAAACGGAAAACAATATTCCACACCATAACAAAGTCCTAATGTATTCTCAGTGTCTAATGACTTTTTGTAATGGACAATTTGCTTCCTTAATATGGCCAGGGAGTCCCAGATGAAAGCGTGGGAGGGGGAGACAGAAAAAGAGGGATGGAGCGGGTGAGAGGGGGAGAATTTGACAGGAGAAGGCTAATATAAAAGGTCATCTTTTCCACTGTAACTATTAGCATATCTGTAAGGGGAAACTCCTAACAGGCTTTTAATTTCTAGATGACAAACGAAAGAGCTGGATGCAATCATTTAAAGTATTAAATATTTTTATTCGTTTCTGTGAATGGTTACTTGGGACTCGACTAGATTTCTTTGGGGTTTGAAACAAACATGTAATAATGAAATCTTTCTCAGCAACTGGTGCATCGACTGACTCTTAGGGCTAACACATTTAATTAAGTTCCACATCAGCTGATAACTCAATTTAGCAGTAATCTAGATCTAAACAGCCTACTTGAGCTATACTGTATTTTTACTGAATAACAAAAATCAATCAATCAATCAATCAATCAATCAATAAATAAAAATCCAACCAAACAAAAAAAGAAGAGGTCAACAGTGACTATTGGATAAACACGATAAAGACATTTCCTTCATTATTAGCAATGTGAAATCCATGATAGGTGTAAAATAAACGACAAAAAGACAGTTCACTGGAGAATCGCTGCACATTGCACAGAGATATCCCAATAGCAGGCCAAACATAGTTGTGTTTAGGCATATTACTGCTTAGGTATACCAACAGCAAGTGCCTTGTGGCCTAACTGTAAGCATGTCTTTTGGTAAATATATCAAAAATAGCCCAAATTCAACCAACCATATGTAATACAGAGATTGGACATTGGTGCCTCTGTGTTTAAAATTCTGTGCTACAGATTGGAAGGTTAAGAGTTTAGCACAGCCAAGCTATCACTGTTGAGACTTAGAGCAAGATCCTTAACCTTCTCTGCTCCAGGAGTGCTATTATGGCTGACTCTGGCTGTGTACTGACCCCAGCACCTTCCAAGCTAGGCTATGCCAAAAGAGAAGTTCATTTCACTTATACATATATTAGGGATATAACACAATGGTGAAACATTATGCATAAGGAAAGAACAATGTTTTGTAAACAAATACAGATACAGCTTTTCTAGAAAACCTGTTGGAAAGGTTCACAGGGCATCTGGTTGAGGCTAGAGGTGTGCATCAGAACTGGGATCCTGTGGGATGCATCAAAAAGGTTTTCGATAAGAGAGCTGGAGGTTTTTAGTTTCATGCGAGTGTAAGCAAGTGGTCACATATGAAGCTTCTGGGACAAATAAAGACCACATAATGTACACTAACAACATTCATTCATTTATCCTTAGTAACTGCCTGGTCAGGACCATGATGTTTAAAGACCTATTATGTCCCTGAGTGATGTAACTGAGGATGTGGAATTTACAAACCATGCTCACAGTGCTGACATTTCTACCTCTGAGTGTTTTCCAGTCTTTCCAGTGAAATAGTGGTAGGTTTCATAGGATAAAATAATCCAGTTTAGGCCATGTTCACTTCTGGTTTAAATTCAAATACAGATACTTCTAGGGATATTTGGAGCACTAAGCCGATATAGATTCAAATATCGGTATTGTCTCTAATGTATGACAATAAAGACTTACTTTCTTGGTACCACAAGTGACCCCATTGGTAACGCTTTCAAAATTTGCAGAATTAACACTTGCTCAGATGAAACTAGTACAAACAAAGCCCAGAAATCCTTTGCCATTAAAGTGTACAGGCAGTTTTTCTTGTGTTTGCGGTCTAACTGCTGCTTCAAGCTTCAAGCATTGCGATTTTGGGCCATAAGCGTGTTCACGTTCTAGTCCATATCGTCCCTGAGATATAGTCTCATCAAGGATGAGTTATGGCAGCGTTCTGGCACCCAGATTCGGATGTGTTTATTGCCGTCACTCCACTGTGGTATGTGGGCCAAATGACAGTGGTAAGTGTGGGCCAGCACTAGACCATCACTCATTTGATGTCTGGATACACATTGCATAGGACCTGGCCGAGAATCCAGACACAGAGAACCTCTTAAGGGAACAATATCACCTTTCACTTTGCTTCAGTGATCTTAAATGCGAAATCAATTTACCTGGGTTTTTTTTTTATTAAATAGAAGTGCGCGTGCAGTTGTATGCAGTGATTCAGGAGAAAGTTGTGAGTGCAGCAGCATCAGTGTGAACTCTGAATATAGATGTGTCCTTGCAGCCCGGAAAGACATACTTCCCTTACAAAGAAAACAGCAAGTGCAGTTTTGTAAACTGGTCTCAATAGAACAGGGTCTGGGTCAGTACAGAGGAATATCATTCACTCATTCATCTTCAGTTACCACTTTATCCAGGTCAGGGTACGGCGTTATAGTGGTCTGCATCATTGCTAAATGTTGGTCAGATTTTTATATCATGACATAAATGTTTTTTCTGGACAAGGACTTATTCCTAGGAGATATATAATTACATAGGACATAATGCATGGGATACTGTTTTTCTCATTGTTCTTCCAAGACTCATACAAGTACACAGAATGGTATGAAGAAGCAATGTTAGGGCTGATTTCTTTCTACCCCAGCATGCAGATTCATGTAGTCTATCAGTGACATTTGTGTCAGGTGTCTACGCAGAGCCTAGATTTCATCTGCATATGGGTTGATATTTTCCAGACACATCCATAAAAAGTTAGCAGTGATCGAGAAGGCGCATGTGAAATACAGTTGCAGGTGTAATAAACAAGAACAGAGTGGATTACCTGATGAATAGCCTATCATCCTCTTTTCCTCAAAATATGTAATATAATATATCATTATATATAATTATAATTATTATGTTATTATTGTAACAATACATGATAGCATGATTACCAGTAGTCATTCGAATGCATCAGTTCATCTCTGCCAAGTAAAATACACTCTTAATCTTCCCCCAGTGCTGCAGTCCCCGTGAGTCATTCCGTGAATAACAACAGAGCCGTGAATAACAACCACAACGCTTCTGATTACTGCTCTTGATTTTCACTGTTATAATGCTGGTCACTCTTTCGTTCCTTTGCTTTCCTACGCATAACTCATACCCAACACACGTTTGTAAATTTTTCACAGTGCTCTGAGGGAGGCTCTTTGTATTCAGAACTTTCTTTTTTTACTCCTGGTGAAAAAAAATTAAATGAAATAAAAACAATAAATAAATAAATCAACACCAGAAATAACGATAGCCAGGATCTTGAGACACAAACTGAAATGATATCTTGTGGCACTGTTTTGTTGTCATTTGTAATTTATAAGGCAGTTGCTTTAAGCATGCTACGTTCTCTTTGTATTCTTTCCAGTTTTGCCTGAGTAAACAACTTTGCCAAAGTCAAAAGCCCCCAAAACTAAAAGTTTAAGCACTGTTCCTGCCAGCTGGTCTCTTTGATGGGAGCCAATTGTTCCAGGCATGCCTTTACAATGGATTATTTCAAAGGGAAGACGTGCCACGGTGAATTTCTCCCTGGGATCGGAAGGCTTTTACACGGGCTGCTTTAAGATGGCAAGAAATAATCTTTACCCTGTCAGAAACAGTGTGTAGTTGCGGTTATACTTAGGAATACACTATATACACACTGGTTTAACCAGGCTACTCGCATGAAATGATAAGTTTATAAGATTACACTCAGTATACTCGCTTTGGGTTTTTTTTTGTTTTTTTTTTTGTATGTGGATGTATATGGATAATATAGAATACATTTTTATTTTTCAGTTTCTTATGGTGCTCATTTAAGAGTTTTCACAGTTTTTTTGATCCATTTACATGCATACCAGAGAACTTTTAGAGAATACCACCCTGCAAGAGTTTCAGGTGGCGTATTTCACAATGCGGATTTTGAAAGAACTGAAGGTGTATCAGTAGAAATGTATTGCAACTATAGTAAATGCATATAAAATAAAAATAACAGATGGGGTGATTCCATGATTGGGGTGCCATTTGGATTCTACTAATATATATATATATATATATATATATATATATATATATATATATATATATATATATATATATATATATAAGGTAAAAGACATTTTAAACATATGCTATACATCCTTGTTGTGGAAAGGCTTCAGCCAGAAGAGCATAAGGGGTCAGGTGGGGAGGCCTGGCGCACAGTCAGTGTTCCAGTTCATCTCAAAGGTGTTCAGTGGGGTTGAGGTCCCCCTGGAACAATTTGGGCTTGGCCATTTAGTTCCACTGAAAGGAAATCTAAATGCTACAGTATACAAAGACATCCGAGACAATTCTGTGCTTCCAACTTTGTGGGAAAAGTTTGGGGAAGAACCACATAAGGCTGTGATGCTGAGGTGTCCACATACTTTTGGCCATATAGTGTAGGTAAGTCTCCTTCAAAACAACCCATGTGCATGTTAAAATAAAAGTAACTAATAAAACCTCTACAGCACTTAGAAAACAGCACTTACCCTTTCCCAGCACACTGTAATTACACTTTAACTTAAAATATAATCATTACAATACTTCGAACTATTTTTGCATTAATGTGTGAATCCATTTAACATCTCATGCTTAAAACCATTTAAGCATGAATCCATTTAACATCTCTTGCTTATTTTCCATGACTCGTCCATTATAGTTGTGAAAAAATGTTAATTTTCATTTTAGTGTCACACAATATTCACTTAACCCTGTTACCTGATCAAATTCAACCCTATGAAATACTTGGAATATACCATATGCTGCATGTTCAACAGGAAGTTCTCTCATTCATATTTTTTAAATTAAGTAATGACTAGAACATCCTTAATGCCCTCATGCCATTAGCGTGGATGCTAGTTAACCACATTTTATGGATTCGCAAAGAAAAAATGAATGGCAAAGACTTTTGAATGCTTAAATACAGTGTGCTGTCTTAGATGCTACAAATGAATCAAAATAAATCTTAATTTTTAAGAGTTGTTAATGTCAAGCTACGCACCTATCATTTTAATGAAATGTGGCTTGTTGGATGTATAAAATGTATATACAAAACAGAATATTACATAAGAGACCACTTTTCAGACAAAAGAAATAATGAAGGCTGCTGGGTTTTGCTGCAAAAATAAGAAGCAAGTGTGACAGTCAAAGTCTCCAGAAGAACTGTGGCTGCTTCTGCAAGATGCTCAGTAACACTTACAGCTCATTTCCTCATAAAGCTGCACTAATTGTACCTGAGACTACTAATTTTTGTTTTTAAAGCGAAGGGCCATCACACCAAATATTGACTTTATTTCATTTATTACTGTTTCCTGCCCTTTATAGATTTTTTTAAATGTAGAGACATTTTGATTTTATTACTTTTGACGGCATCTTTGCTTTACAGCATTTCTTTGCATGTGCCTAAGACTTTTGCACAGTACTGTATATCCAAGAGTATTCAGGAAGTAACTGCAGTTTAATTCAGTAATGATAGTGCATGTCGTAAGTGCCGAAACTAGTAGCTATTTGGAAAAGTATATACACTCATAAAGCCCTCGTTTTATCAAGCGGCTAGGTGCTTAGCTTAGTGCTTGCTAGCTTGCTTGCTAGCTAATGGCTGCTGTTATTTATAAGCTATACTTTTAAGAGTGTGTATTTTGAGATTGAGAGGGCACAGTAGTCAAATCCTCTCTTTCATGAGTCATTCTTAATATAACAGGAATTCTTTTTTTCTAAAATGTACAAACTTATAATTGCGTGGCTTTGGATCTTAGGCTAAGCTGCAGTCTCTTTTAATTCAAATATCATCAATTACGGTAATAGTTTTCTGATTATTGTTTATGTTTAAAGGGCCCTATTCGCCAGAATCCTAAGGACCACTGTCCTCAGAACTGCTCTAAACCCGATGCCACAAAATCTCAAACCACAGAGCCTCCTCCTACAGAAGGATCCACTGAGGTAAACCAGGCTCCACCTACTGACCCATCTGGCTGGCTCGCTGTGTTATTAGATGCTGTTAAAACAGATTTAGTAAGTACACAGCAAGCATTTGGAAGGCTTTAGAGCTGCAACTAAAAAAGGAGGGACATGCAGATATGCAGGCTGTGAAGAGATGCTGGGTGAAGCTTCTTACTGGTGTAATGGCCACCATCCAATCTCTAGCACAGAAAGGAACCTTGAATAGAGCGGCGCACAGGCGTGACATATTGTTCACAGCGATGATTTGTTAAAAAAGCTGGCATCTTGCTAAGTCTGATTTTGTAATCCACGAACATGTAGCAAAGTACAGTTGGCGTCCACCCACATGACTTGAAAAAAAACAAGCTAATTTCAGCAATAAGTGGCAGAGAAATGGACGGAATCGTGGTAGAAATGAAAGCAGCAAAACAGTTGTTAGAATTTCACCCTTGATATAAGCCACCAAGAAAAAAGAGTTTTTTTGTTTCAACCAAAATTGAGATTTTCTGTCAATAATATACTTTGACATATCTACTATAAGAAATGGTTTTTATTTAGGCTACTTTCTAACCTTGCCTTGGCTATCTTCCTGCAATTATCAGGTTGGGTAAGCATCCAGTTTAACAAACATATTGGTAAAAACAGTCAGTCTGTTAAAAAAAGAAAAGTTGAAATACAGGAGAGCTACAAACACTAGCATTAGCAATGCATTAGCATAAGCATTAGCAATGGTGAAATATAAACAAAACATATGGGATTTAAAAGAAGAGGAGTTTGTTGAATTGCGGCAGCAGACAGAATGTCTCTGTAACGTCTCATCACAATTATATCACGACAGAACAAAAAAAGGGACACGAAATAGAAAGAAATGGAGGATGGATTACAGCTTTCAGGTGTGTAGATAGCTAATTAGCATGCAAAAACTCTGTTCAAAGGGTTTATATACTATTATGATAATGTGAAACTATTTTTATGCTTTCCGGAGCTTTGAAGAACAACAAACCTGTGTTGTGTCTCTTCGCTCCCAGAATGGCAGAGCATGGTAGCTATCTTCATTGTTCAATCTGATATGAAGAACACGTGTTGTTGCACATGTGTTGTCTGTAGCAGGACTTTTATTGAGATCATCTCGTACAGTGTGACAAGTAATAATCGTAAAAGACCACTGGAATCGTACCGTGTACAATGAGGGATGAATGTGGATGCTAAATTAGAAGAAGCTAAAAGGCACAAAATGGCTTTTGCTTTGCCTGAGAAATGCGTATTCATTCATTCATTTATCCAATAAGTGTCTTTATCTTTATATTATGTTATTGATATATGGGAGGCTGTGGATCTGGAGCCTATCCTGGAAACACTGGGTGCAAGGTGGGACACCAATCCATCCCAGGGCACCACACAGACACAGACACACACATTCACACATAGGCGTAATTTGATGTAGCCAATCCAGCAATGTTTTGGGAGGTGGGAGGAAAGTGGAGAACCTGGTGAATTGTGAACATGGAGAAAATCTGAAATTCTGTACAGACAGAAACCCAAGCTCAGGATTGAACTGGGAACCCTGGAGCTGTGATGTGGCGAGACTACCCACTACACCACAGAAGCACTGCTGAACCTTTAATGATGGTGTGCATAAAATTACAGGTAACTTTCTTTAAAACTAAGACATGAGGAAATGTTTGTCGCTCTCACACAGGTACAGACAATTTCAGTGTGCTCTTAAACTTCAGCAGTCTGAATTATCTACTCAGGGCGACACATTTATTGATTCTCTAACAGCAGTGATGCTGACAGCAATAGCAGGGCATGGGCCCTTGAGTTAAGAAACTTGCCACACACACTTTCACCCGATATGACCCTGTAGAGCCTCTTATCATTTATTTACACCTATCACTGAGGTTTTGAACCAGTTTTCCAACAGCCTTTCATATTGCAATAAGCAGCACCGTTGTGGAGAGGAGTTTTTCAAAGCTAAAACAAAAAATATACTTGTTTTATAATATACTTGTGATCTGTAATGCCCCAGGAGCATTTCGCAGCCTTGCATTGCTCGGTTAGAATCTGAGAAAAATATCTGAGGAAAAAAAGTGGTTTGAGGAATTTCGGTGCTAAGAGTGAAGATCTTTCAACCTACAATTGCAAAGGTGACAATGTTTTCATGACTAAATCAATCCAGACATACTGTATGTGCTGGAATGTTTATAATTCTCTAGGTAGCATTGTGGTTTATACCACAGCGCTGCTGAATTCTCGGATGTGATTGGTCAAAACGTGTTGAGTAATTTCCTATAACCATAGTTCTGACAGCAGTTCCAGCTGCGAGGTTTGTATTAAAGTGCTTGTGTCAGCACTTTGTAACAGAGGTAAAACTGTAACTTTAAGTTTTCCATCCCTGAGGAATTTGCACTTTCTGGTTTCTTGGTAACATGAGAAGCTTATTAACTTCGAGAGAGAGATAAAAAAGAGTGGCTGGGGAAGGAAAGAACAATTATAGCTGCTATAATGTAAGTGAGAACAAGATCTAACTTGTTTCACGCACGTTCCACAACATTAAATGTAGCTAGAAATGGTTAAAAAGTATGATGTGTCACTTATTGATAATTTTATTTTTAAAAATGTAAAAATATGTTAACACTTACGTTAACAAAAATAAAACACTTCAGCACTTGCCGGTATAAGAAAATAATCAACTTCCCCCTTTAATGGTATGTTTTTCCTTACTTAATTGTGTATAATTTATTTACTTATCAATTTGTTTGCTTACAATTTAAAGTACTTTTTGGTATAACGTTCTACTGTTTGGACTAAGTGTGCACTTTTACACATTGTTCTGCTCTTATGTTTTCACAGTAAACCTGTTCACATTGAATGTATTGCATTGCATGTCTTATACAAATTCTGTAAGGAGCAGTTTGTCAATTTTAGAACTCTCCGCTACCCATAAGGACAAATTTCAATTACAGTAAAAACACTGAGTAGCCATCCATTACTCCCTTCTAGTTAACATTTACAGATTTTATGCCCTCTGTAGAAAACTATGCATGCCTGATGAGCTCTTTTCTGGCTGAGGGTGGAATTAATTTCAGGGCCAGAAAAATAAAAACAGAAGCCTGATTTGAAGAAACTAGCCTCATTCCTTGTATGGAAATATTGTGAATAGCAGTTTCTTCTAAGCCACTTTTGGAATTGTACGTTTATTACATATCTAGAAATATTTAAAACATTACAAATTACAGCTTTAATGCTACCTTCAATCAAATTGAAGATAGAAAGAAACTACTTCTATACTTGAACTTATCATACTGAAGCAGTATTTTTATTTTGGGACAGACTTTCCTGGCTAGGGGTAAAGTTTTACTGGTGAAGACTTTCACCAAGTTTTGTTTCAAGACTTTGTGGTTCATGCACATGCTTGCTTAAGAGACATGCTACATTGTCAAATGAGTAAGATTTCAGTTCAAGCAACAGAAGTGTCTTGGTTTTGGCTTTTAGCTCTCTGTATTGGAAAATGAGAAGGGAAATAGTGGCTAAGTAGCATGTGATGAATTTTGATTGTACTGGATTTTATGCAAGGAAGAAAATAAATCAGAAACTCCCACCTGGGGGAGGCTTGCTGGCAGAAGACGCCAAATCTACTGCACTTTAGCTGAGAAAATATATCTAAACACTTTAAGCATGTGCTGCGCGCCTCATATTTTGGGCACAGTGCACCAATACAGATGCTAATTAACCTCATTTATCAAGCCAAATAGCTGAGTCAGCACAACGATTCAGCTATTTCGTTTGTATTTTTGGGGGGCTCTGGAGTATTCCAAAAAAGAATCTATTCAGTCCATCAAATTAAATTCCCATAAGCCTTTTCACTGAAATATACCCTTGTTTATCTGTTACAATTAATATTTAATTTTCAATGTATATCAACAGAAATATGAAACATGATCCTTGGCCAAAGTTATTGGTCCATTCAGGAGTAGACAAAAAAAGGAGGGATACATGCTATGTAAAGGATTGGAAATTATTCAGTTTGATTTTGAAACATCAGCAAAACCAGATGCTTAAGCTTTATAGCAGTTACAACAATTTACAGCATTATACTTCATAGGAATCAGTTACTTCTGAAGAAACTCCTGTCTGGCTTGATCACGCTAATGACTCACTCATAAAGGAGCATTCACTAAAAAGATTCTGTCTTTCTTTCTTTTTTTACTCTGCTAGTTTGTTGTAATTTGGAACTGTTGAGTCTGTTTAGTCCAGTGAAGTAAAGCCAATTAGATATAGTCTCTACATTTCTACATTTCTGTGATTTTTCACCTGACAGAACCAGTACTCCTCAAGCTAGCATGCACCTAACACTACTCAGGTGGCACTGACAGTTCACGAACAGTGCGACAGGAACTTCCAAACTCCTGACTGACTTGTTAGCGAAGAAGTGGAAAGTCAGCAATGTGTCAACGGGCTTGTTTTCTTTCCAGCATTTTGCAAAAACCATGACTGTTGTTACTGGATTATTTATTTGTTTATTTTTCACTAGGTTGTGAGCTGGATGCTAGCTTGCAGGAAAAGCTGTTGGCTCTTGCCAACATGGGGGAAAACCTAACAGGCTAATATTTGTGGTAATATTTTTGGAAACCAAAGAGACAGTATAAATATAATATAAATGTCCTCATTTAGTGCAAGAGATCAGTGTGGTTTCTGAAGGACACCTAGCTTTAGTATAAGTGCTAATGTGCAACCTAGCAACATTGCTTTTCCCTGAAACATTTGTAAGGCTACAGCGCATAGTTCATTAACTTTGTTGTTAAATTTAAATAATGAGCAACTTTACCCATTAGTGTTTCAATAAGTATGTCTTTATTTGGAGCTTGCGTGCGGTTCTACCTCAAAAAGGGAAAACCGCTTAACCTCACTGAAAGTAAATAATGGCAACCAGTTTTATGCCAATACAATACAATAAAATACAATATAATGCTGCCCTAAGATTCAACATTATCACAAAACACAGCCTAGAGCATAAACATTAGACTTACAAACTGAAATGCTCTTCTGATCTGCCACTCACACAATGTATTTTTCTATCATACAAATACTAAGTAATGTATATTACTGTAATAATGCAGTATTTTGTACATTTTAATGTCTTCTTGTCAATCCTTGTTTGTTCGTCTGTTACAATTTGTGTTTAACTGTCAGTGAATATCATGCTGCTTCGGCAAACTGAAATCCTTGTAACAAATAATTACTTCTAGGTGACCTCTTTTCAGCAGTCTCATTACATTTCCTTTTGATCACAGCACGAGACAACGAAGACTGATGTCTCCCTCAGGATCTCCACAGCAACACGTTTTTTTCCCCCCTCCACAATCACAGCTCATCCAGCTAATGCGAATGGGACATTAATAAATTTTGCCTTCAATTTTGCCACACACTACAAAAACACCTGATACTATTACTGCCTGACAAACCACACAAAGGGAGGATGTGTGCTCTTAAAACATCAAGCAAACAAGCAGATCGTGTTATTGAATTACAGCAGGAGTTGGGAAACAATTAAGTTCTCATTAAATTCCTCACACTCACTGACAGGGGAGCGGAGACAGGCAGCAATTTCTCCTTCCCATAGATTAGATTAGCCCATCATCAACGTAATTCCATTGAAGTTTGGAAGGGCGAGTGCCTGCTAGGAGATTAGCTGCTAATGGCGTGCTCTTCAGCCAGCCCTGCCCGGCAGTTGAGAGATTGATGGAGAGATTTTGAACCAGAAAGGAAATTTAAGCAAATCCCTTCTCTGTAACAGAGTGTTAGACAATTGGACAGCACCCGTTGCACCAAATCATTTCCCCGCACTGGACCTTGATAGTTCCCGTGCTTTCAAGCTTGGCCTTGGAATAACAATAGGATGAGGAAGTGCTACCTTTAATCACAGGATTATTTTTCTCTGACTCTGAGCATCGGAGGAGTCTGATTAACATTCAGCTGAAAGGAAAACAAAGAAGCCGCTGTTTCCACACTGGCTTTCGGTTCACTTCAGTGTTAAGTGAAAATTGAATATGAAGATTGTTGTACAAATGTTCATTATGTTTTAATCAAGATGTAATTGGATTAAATTGACATGATTGACACTTTGCCAAAGCATTGCTGCTGCCTAAGCAGCCAGGGAATACTGATACTGCAATTTGAGCATATTGTGCTACATGTCATGCAGATAACCTGGTGTGTAAGCTTGGCTGATCTTTTAATATCAAAAAATAAACCTGACTGTGCAGAACATTCATGCGGGAGTATATAATTAGCTCATTTGTATAGATGAAGGAAAAACACACATCAGGTAAATTAGTTAATGGTTCAATATGTTCTCTGTTTTGAAAGACACCCACAACCAAAGAGAAAAAAAATGCACATTGTAAAAAAAAATTAACAATCATAATAGTGCACACCATTGCAATTTCTCAAGACCTGTTTTTTTTTTATATATATATAGAGATTTATTGCCCTGTTACATGCAGGTGACAGATATCAAACTAGCACACATTCGTCCCCCAGCATCCCTCGCTCCTGATGCCTCACCTGTGTCAGCTATAAAAAGAAACCCAGCTGATCCCTGCGACACAATGCTGCATTATCTCCACCACCAGACGGGGTGGATCAAGGAAATAACACCAGCATAATGGGCATAATTGAAATGATCGATGCCATCGGCCATCAGGAAGCCAGGAACATTCTGCAAAGCCTTATGGGTGAAAGGAGCACATGAGTTTCCACACGATAGACTCTGGCTGGCTGGAGTTTCATGCGTGAGGGATTTGTGATGGTAAAGGATGATGATCCATGAATTCTTTTTTTAAAGAGAGAAGCTGTTATATATATTTGTAGCCACTGTAAATTGTGTTGTGCAGGTTTTGAAAGTTACCAAAAACAGACATCAAGACTTTTTGCTAAGCCTTTAAATTACGTATAGCTGTGTACATTTTATTAAAGTTTATAATACCGCGTTGCTGAATTCTCAAATCTAATTGTTCAGAAGGTGTAGGCGGATGCTTTCTGGTTTCTCTGTAACATGCCAAGCTGCATTTTTTGTCTTAATAATTTCAAGAGAAAGAAAAAATACAGGCTGGTGAGTGAGGGGCTGTTTACAGCTGTTTAAAGTCATAACATGAACGAAATTTTTTTGTGGACGTTTCACAACATTAAACGTACCTATAAGTGGATAAAAGGTCATTCTTTAATACTTTTTAAAATAAAATGTTAGTATTGGCAAATTGCTGTGGTACACACAGAATAAAACACTTCAGGACATGCTGTCATACAAAAATATTCAACTTTCAAGTAGTAACAGTAACTCTGCTTTTCGTTTTGCCGTATCATACTATCTTGTTGTTATTTCCTATAACAGCACTCCCTGGCATAGAGTTAACATTTTATGTTACTAAGTTACTTTTGAGACCTCAAAATACATTAAATAAAGAAAAAAATGTTTTGCTGGATCATGCTAATGGCTCTTTTTAATACGGTTATCAAAATAACCCAGTCTATGCATTTCGTCATGTTTTTGGTCACCTTACAGCACCAGAATTCCCCAAACTAGCATGCAGCTAAGACTAATCTGGTGACACTTAGATATCTCTGGATTGTTCTAAAGGTAAGAGCCAAGGTATGAAAAGACTATGGTACAAGGGCTTGGGAAGCTTAGCCTGTAGTATGAAACAAGCAATAACAGCACTAATTGTTTTGATCTTTTTCATTAGACCATGTTATTGTATGTTATTTCGTTAGCTTCTCAGACAAGTTTTGTTTTCAAGCACTTGTTTTAATATGCCAACATTGACTTGTCCTTGATTGACATTTGTTGAAATTTGTCAATTAAAAGGATCTGTGAGATGCTGAAGATCGAATCAGCACAACTGCAGATTAGTCAATGAATCTGCTTAGTTTAAAACACTGGGCAATGAATCAATTTCTTACTGTACTGTACTGTAGCTATACAGCTGACATAACTTCTTCACTGTGCTAGATAGATAACATGATCTATAGTTAGCTAGATATGTTGTTAGTAATGCCATGTGCATTTCACAAAAAAGGAAACACGTATCTTGTAACATAGTCACATAATTGTTTTTCTTATGTGACATTAACAGGAAAATTCTTGTAATCAAAGCTAATAGGACTATAAACATTCAATCATTTGTTCATTTCCTTGCTTTTCCTAGTGGGAGTCAACAAGCTGAGAAGGTCAATCCAGACATTTCTATTGCTGGCCACAGATTCTAGGTCCTCCTGGCAGATCCCCAGTTATTCCCAAGAAAACTGTAAGCTATAATCTCTAAAGCGAGATTGCCTGGATCCTGGATCTGCCTCAAGGTCCCCATCCGGTTGGACGTGTCTGAACAGCTCTAGTGGGAGCACACCAGAGGCATCCTTGTAAAGTGCCCAAACCACTGCAACTGGCTCCTCTGGGGTTCTCTTGGATTGTTAAGATCTTCAACTTATCATGGAAAATAAAGCTCAGCAACCTTGCACAGAAACCTAATACTCAAGACCTTATTCTTTCGGTTGCTACCCACAGCTCATGACTTGGGCCCCTTTGTATATTGAAAACTTGTCATGGCGAAGGGACTTGTCTGAAGCTCAGGGCTATGTTACTGGTAGACTAATGCTCTCAGCGGGGTCATCCTTGGTGAACATATCTGAGGGAAGAGGTCAGACAAAGAGCGATACTAATGACCCCATGAAAATACAAAAAAGACTAAATGTACCCTTGCCTGGGGGGAGAGGGGGTTGGGGTACCAGGACCTACCCCTGGAGTCTGGCCTGGGGGTGGTGTCCACACATGAGTGTCTATTGACCAGGCCTCCTACCTTAGGTTCAACTAGAAATGGTAATGGGTCATCTTCAAGATGAAGGGTAGGGATCAGGTGCAGGCGGCAGGCATGTAATGGACAATCTTAGACAGACTATACATAGTTCAAACGAAGAAACTAAAACAGGAATAGCCAACGGATCAGAGCCAGGCCAGTCTACAAGCAAGCACCTGGTAACTGTGCTACCCATGTACCACCATCAGGCTGTACCCGAAGCATCGAAGTCAAATCATCTTGTGGGGTTACCACCTGCACAGTGAATGTAGGGGGTCGGGTACAATTCCAGCCAGTGAACAGACCCTTGCAAATAGTTCAAAATAGAAATAGGCAAGTAAATTGCATCAACTACAGTTTGCTTGATACTTGCTGCCAAAGGCGAGTCTCCCATTACACCCTCCTTGCCTTGCGATGCAAGTAGCCACTTGTGTTGGAAGTTGATGGGGGTTAAAATGCTTTATGCTGTAACGTATCTGTGCTCCCTTTCTACTGTTATGTGCTTCTGAATGATTTCCAGCGATGAAGTGTTTTATATCCATCGACCGGATGACAATGTTCTGTATGCCATTTTAGCATAACTACTTCCACTCTGCATTGTCAGAAGTGGAAGAAACAAGATGTAGGGGGAAAAAAGGCCCTTTTTTCCTCCCTGTTGAAATGTTGCACAATATTCCAATCAGCCTAGCTGACTGAATGCACAGAAGCACTTACGGGTGATTTTCCTGCAGCGCGTATGCTGATTCACAATGCACTCATAAACACGCACGCAATTTTAGGCCATTCTTCACACAGCAATGCAGTTAATGGAGCCCTTGGTAATAACATCTGGAACATGCATTAACTGTCTCCCTTTTCAGCAGCCTGATAAAAAAAAGTTGCTGTCAAAGGATCACACCAAAATGAAGAAATGTGAATAACCCACTGAAAGGAAAGTGAGATTTGGACTCATGCCAAGTAGCCAATTGAGGTCCTGGGCTGCACTTTAAAATGCACGCTCTTAAATGACCTAGATAAATATGCTAAATTTCCTCTCCACACAAAAAGCTATCAATTATTCATCAAAATGGAGGCTCCCCAAGAGTGAAGCGTTTTGGGCAGAAAAGCGAGTGAAAGGCAGAGAAAGTGGCTCATGTCTGCTTTTTTTTTTCCCTTCAACTTGTGCTAATGCCTGTGATAAACATAAATGGTTTAAAGTGCTGTATAAAACCTGCAGACATTGAGCATTTAAACATCACTGACTTGCAGTGTGTACATTAGACGAGGGGGGGGGGGAGTCAGAAAATCATCATCTCTTTAGCATGCAAAAGCAAACACATGGTCATGGTCTTATTTATAATTAAACATGTATTTATAATTAAACATTTACTTGAGGGCTGGGCCTTCTTAAGTTCTTTACACAATGCATCGCTTTTCACATCCACCACTCCCATTTACATACACCCCAGTTTTCTTTTTTGCAAGCACGTTATGTATGCGTTTGATATACAATTGGTTCAAGCTGATCTTATTGTCATATGTTAATAAGTTGATATTCATTTGCATTCATATATCAAGTTCATAATTGAATGCAGTTTCATGAATAGTAAATAAAGCTGTCTGTGCTTAAATATACAGTGGATATAAAAAGTCTACACACCCCTGTTATAATGGCATATTTTTGTGATGAACATTTTAGGGAAAAATAGGAAAAATAAAAAAGTTACAATAACCTTGTTGCATAACTGTGGACACCCTTTTATAATTGGGGATGTGGCTGTGTTCAGAATGTTCAAAGTAGTTATCATATAGCTGTCATCAATGAAGTTATTCTGATTAACCCCAAATAAAGACCAGCTGTTTCTGTAGGATTTTCTTAGCATCTTCTTTGTTTCTTCTGACTGCTGAAGTCATGGTCTGCAAAGAGCTGACAAAGCTTGTACAGGGTCTCACTTGACGAAAGGCATCGATCAGGAGAGACGTACAAAAAAACTTTTCCACTGTGAAGGCCATCATCAACAAGTGGAGAAAATGGAGCACCACATTGACATCACCAAGAACAGGGTGTCCCTCCAAAATTCACAAAGGACAAGACAAAAACTTAACAGGGAGGCTGCCAAGAGACCTACAGCAACATTAAACAAGCTCCAGGAATGTCTGACAAGTACTGATTACTCCCTGCATGTGACAAGAATCTCTTGTATTCTTCACATGACTGGGCTATGGGGTAGAGTGGCTAGACAGAAGTCCTTTCTCACAAAAAAATATCCAAGCCCAACTAAATCACCCCAAACCATGTGGTAAAATGTGTTATGGTCTGATGAGACCAATCCCAAAAGGTATAATAATTCCATAATTCCAAAAGATATGTTTGCAAAAAATAAAAAATAAAAAAATAAGAACATCATACCCACGGTGAAGCATGGTGGTGGCAGCATCATGCTTTAGGGCTGCTTTTTTTCAGCCAGAGCTGCAGGTTTTATCAAGGTGGAGGGAATCATGAATAGCTTCAAATACCAGCCGATTTTAGTGCAAAACATTTAGGTGTCTGCTAGTAAGCTGAAGATGAAAAGGAATTTCACCTTTCAGCGTGACAATGACCCAAAGCATACATTCAAATCAACAAAGGAATGGCTTAACCAAAAGAAGATCAATGTTTCTGAATGGCCTAGCCAGAGCCCAGACCTGAATCCAACTGAAAATCTGTGGGGTGACCTGAAGCGAGCTGTGCACAAGAGATGCCCTCATAATTTGACAGATCTAGAATATTTTTGCAAGAAAGAGCAGGAAAATATTGCCAAGTCAAGATGTGCCATGCTGATATACTCTTACCCGAAAAAGACTGAGTGATGTAATATAATCAAAAGGTGCTTCAACAAAGTATTAGTTTAGGGGTGTGCACACTTATGCAGCTAGGTTATTGTAAGGTTTTTTTTGTAATTAAAAAAAAAAAAAAAAAAAAAAGAGATAAATGTAATTCGCTCTGGATAAGGGCGTCTGCCAAATGCCATAAATGTAAAGGTGGGAAAAGTTCTGACATGCTTTATCTTTATGATATATCTTTAAACTTTACTGAATATAAAAGTCTTTATAGACTGGTTTTATAGACTAGCTTCAGGTGCATTTCCCAGTTTAGCTAAAGAGACCATGGATAAGCCTTTTTGTTTAGAAGTGTGGCAACATCTGATGTATTAAATATATAGGGGAGATTGTATGATTGAGTTTTATTTCATTATTTATCTGAAATAAACAGTAGCTACATAGCTGTAAAGGACATGTTAAGTCTATTTATAATGTCTTTAACCTTTAATTTACATACATAACACAAATCGTACCCCAATAGTGGAATCACCCTTATTAGGGCTTGTAGGATCTGTTAAATTTAGCATATGACAGCTACACATCACACATTTTTGGTATATCAACATTTAAGCACCCAGCCTTATAAAAAGAAACAACAACAACAACAACAAGTCATATCCCTTAACTAAGCACAGCAACCTAGCTAGCTACCTAGATTTACACTTTTTACATCCAGGCATGACAATTTTTCCAGATTTAGCTATCTAAATTTCTCTAACATTATCTTTTTTTTTTTTTTTTTCATTAGCTAGCTAGTCTTGTTTAGACATATTCTTTATCATTAGCTAGCTAGTTTTGATTGTGGATAAATATTTACAACTTGTTAGGTGATATTGTTGTGGGATATTGGTGATATAAATTATCAACATGTTTCATAATCAATTCATTATCATTAATGAAGCAGAGAGGGGGGAACAATAACAGCCCACTATTGCAGACGCTCTACATAATCCAAGACTAATAATAAATGGAAAATGTGTTGTTATTTAGAAAATAAGAACATATCAATATATAAGGTATATATACTGTATAGTTACTATAGATACCAAACATATCTAGGGTTTGGTGGCATTTAATATCATAGATATTTCAATTAAATTCTCAACCTATTAGAATTAATCTTTAATATGCATCTAGATTCCTTAACATAAACCAAATAATGCTGCTTTTTTGCATTACATTTAGTTAAACTCCCTGAGCACATTTTAAAATGTGATCCCCTCTAAGTATTATCTATCACCGCAATTTATTCAATTATCAATTAATTAAAGTAAAGAGCAAGAAAAAAAAAAGATTGGATTTGTTAAGGGGATTGTAATTGGCCTTGTGTATCTTATCAGTGAAAAATCTTTTTCTAAAAAAAAAAAAAAAGAAAAAGAAACCAACTGTCTTCATGAAGATTAAGATCATCTTCCTGCTTCCCAGACTGTTCATGGGTAATGCCAGCTTTTGAACTATGCTCTCTTCCCACAGCTACTTAGCAGCCGACATTTCATCAGAGGGAAAAAAAAAAAACAAAGCTAAAGACTTTGTGTGTGTGTGTGTGTGTGTGTGTAGCATGGTTGTGTCATTCTTTATTAAAAGCATAAAGAACTCTTAATTCAAAGTACTTATTTTCTCTCAGTATGTGTGCAACTAGTGGATGCATTTCATAATATGTGTTTAAAAATGAACCACCATTTTCAAGATGTCTGAAATGCATTCATCAGAAATCGGAAAGGTTTAAAGAGTGCCTGTGCACCAAACGGAAATCAACATTCCCGAGACTTCTTTCTCCACCGAAAGCTCACTGTAGTTTCAGAATCGCACTCTGGAGCACAACACAAACAAATCAAGCAAGGTCTTGACTCTTTGAATGTGCATCTTGTGAATAATTAAGAATGTTTAATTATTAGCCATGCAGCAGTGGGCTCATATTGCACTGAACTGGAGCACACTGGAATAACCTTTAGGTGTTTATTGAACCAGTAAAACCAATCAGTGTGTTCTCAAGGCACTGTATGTCATCCAGTTCTCCTGGACAGAAACAAAGCTGGAAAACCACAGTGCACTCCTGCCCTCTACCTGCAGTCTGTTGCTATACAAGCTCTGAAAATTCACATTCAAACATCTTGGCATGTTATGCCTATATATACTGATTTCATTTGCACTACACATTTCCCTACCGCTTAATTACACATAAATTCATAGAAATGGTTCAAAGTCATACACAGCCACAAATACACACTTTGAATGAGAAAGAAATGACAAAATGACCAAAAATCTACAAAAAAGAGCTTACATACAAAATACAACAGTTTTTTTTTTTTGGTCGGCTGTGCAATCATAAACTTTGAGCTTATTTTTATGAAATTTGCTTTTCATTCATTCATATCAACAGTTGGTTTGTATTTTGTGGCCACTAATCAATTGGTGATATGTTGAAGTTTTCTGTAAGGAGATGGTTATTTAACATTTATGGAAGGAGCCTCCTGTGTCAGTGCTTTGTGAAAGTCAGTAGGTTTTCCGCCACGGGAAAGTCTTCAGGACAGAGAGCTTGCTCAGAAGAAAGAAAGAGAGAGCTGGTGAAGGAACAACTGTTTATAGCTGCTGTAATGTAAATGATAACTGGAACTTCTCTCATGGATTTCCACAAGATCAAATGTACAAGGGTGAGTCAAATGAAAACCTTGCAGTGTAAGTGCATTATAGTGAATTAGAATTTAATCTTTTTTTTTTTTCATAGAGGATATGATAGGATATTTTTTTTAAATATTTTTTTTAAATAGGATATGAGCAATACTCAATAAGCAATACTCAATAATAGCTAGGACACTTGTATTTAATGAAATATAGAAAATCTATGCGCACTTGTGACACCTATTTGCAATAAACAATGCATTTGACTCACCCTTGTAACTGTAAAATAAAAAAAACAATGTAATTATTGGTAAGTTGATACAAAAGGAATAAAACACATGGTGTTTTAGGAAAGCAGTTAATTCCAGGCTGGTAACAGAAACTCTGCTTTGCGTCAGGCCACATCACACCACACCTGCTGTTGATTATTTTCCTATAACAGCGCATCCCTCAGTGTTTTATTCCTTACTGAGACACTGTTTCTAGAAATGTTTGTCAGCAAATTAGAAGAAAAATGTAATTGGAGGTTTAGGCAAACACAAATACGACATATCCATACACTGTGATATGATTAACCCTTTCTAGCAGTACACTGGCGTTCCATTCCACCGTCGGAATGGAAATCGACTTATCAGACATTTTCAATCAGTATAAACAAATGAATTATTTTTTCGCTGCAAGTCTGTTATAAGATTAGTCAGGACACTGTTGGGTTTCTGTGCATAGAGTATCGCGACTCTGTGTTTAGCTGCTGGTGAGCAGGGTTTTGGGAAAGGGAGGGGTATGAGCCCCTTGCTGGGCAAACAGTTCACACTTCTCCACATTAACATGGGCACAGAGACAAAACTGAAAGCACAACTAAAGCTTTTTTGATAGCAAAACACTGTATACAACTGCCACAATTATATAATTCTAACTTTTAAACCTAGTAGGCTAGGTAAAGAAAAGAAATGCTTACGAAAAACTGCAAATTCTTAAAGCCCTGAGTGTCATCTTACTTATGAGCCATTAACCACTACTGTGGAGTGTGACTTCACAAATAAATTCAAAGCTGAACACGGGAACCCCCAAAACAGGCGCCTCGCCTCCGGCCCGCGATAAACCTAGAAATTCCGCGCTGCCCCTTTAAGAAAACCGTTTCCATGGTTACACAGACCGGAAGTAGCGCGGACCTGTATCCCGGAAAGATGCTCCGACAAAACATGCTAGCCATTCGTTTAGCAAACGCGTTTTGTAAATAAAAGTGCAGTTGTACTGAGTGTTATGTCTGCTTTAAAAGTAGTTGTGCAACAAAGGTTGACAGCTGCCGCTTTTTAAATGTTAAGTAGCGACCTTTAATGCAAGAGAGTCCACAATTGGTGAGTAAGCTGGTAGTTCATATAGAACTAGCTACATACACGGCTAAATGTAGCAGTTAGCACGCTAATTATCGATGTCTTGTTTGCGACCCATGTTTGTTGACAGTGTTTTCTATTTGTACTTTTCGTTTGTATTTAGTAATTATGGCTAAATTTAAAGCATTCCAGCCAGGTGTATTTTAAAATAATTCGTTTCTCGAGGATTCATCTGTTCACTAGTGACCTCTAGTATATATATATATATATGTATGTATATGATGTGTGTGTGTGTGTGTGTGTGTGTATGTATGTGTATATATATATATATATATATATATATATATATATATATATATATATATATATACTGTATATATGTAAGTACATTTTTTAGCATTTATGGATAAAGCAGACTGAGGAGAGAAATTTGGTAAAAGGCAACTGTAAAATAGCAAATTATTTATATCATGAATAAAGGATCTTGTGCAAACATTATAGTTTCCTGACTATCTGTACAAAGTTCCTGACTATTTAGTGTCCAGTAGATACATTAAACTAAACCGTGTAAGTTGTACTATATTGTGTGCAAGAAAAAAAAGACAACTATTAATACCATTTGCATTAGCCAGTCATTGGCTCGCTGTTCATGGTTTTGCGTCATGATATATAGCTTCCCTTTCAAGCCCAAACACACACACACACACACACACACACAAATTAACTTTGGCTGTATTAATCAAGTTTGAAGAAATGAATCAGCCTGTCTGAAATTATCAGGATTTCAAAGCAGATTTCAAAGCGAATTACTTGCTGTTATGTATATCATATCACAGACCTCACCATATGGTTTGGGGTATTTTATTTATTTACTAATTTTTACATAAATCATCAGAGCTTGGAATCTCGCTTGAAAATCATTAACAACCTCATCGTTTTTGTACTGTTTCAGGTCCAGCACCATGCGCGGTGATCTGGTGGAGTGCACAGTGAAATCCCCAGTGGCTCTACAGCTCGGCGATGTGGTGACCGATTCAGTCCGTCCCGGTGTTTATATCACAGACGTCGTACTTGCGACGCCGGTCAATGTAAGCATTTTGAAAAAGTGAGCTGCTAAACATCTGCTTAAGTTAAAGTGCTAGTACTACATTGCACTCAGGTATAACTTGTAAGCAGAAATAATATTAATGATATAAAATAAAACAGAGAGATATGTAAGAAAAAAAAAAAAAAACTTGAGCGTGCTGTTGTAGGAAAATAATCAACGTTGGTGCGGTGTGATGCGACCCAGTGCTAAGCGGAGTTACTGTTACCACCTTGAAGTTGAGATGATTTTTTTTTTTTTTTTTTTTTTTAATTTATTGCCAACCCAAAGATGATTATCCACCTTGCTCTAAGAATGAAGGTGTGTTTAGTCATAGCGGGTCACATGGTTTGGATCTTTTGGCTGAGCATTTTTAATGATAACCTTAATTATACAGGTTGGTTTATTCCTTTATAACAGCGAGTAGACTTTTTTTTCCTGTATCTACAGCGAGTAGATACTTTTTTGGGGGAATTTAATGGTATTTCTGTCCCACTGTAGACTGTAGTGTCGCTTCCAGAATCATAAATGTGTTGCATAACTCACCTAAGTGTCAGAAAGTCTGGGTCCTGGAGTAAGTAAGACAGGCACTTATTAGTCTGAATTGGCAGTTTAATTGCTAATCCTGTCTGTGTAGCTGTACTTGTGATGAATCACTATTCAGTAAAATATATAATTCATATTTTCATTAGTGCGGCACACTTCTTCTCACATTTATTCACTGTTTCACAGGCTTTGCTTCATAATAACTTAATAGCAGACTATAACTGTTTTATGAATAGTTCGATAAGTAGTTACGATCCTGTCTCTGAATGCCGGCCCAGCTTCTAAAGTACTTAAACGTTCTCCAATTCAGAGCCTCCTGTGAGTCCGCGTTAGGGCTCGAGTGATATATTGTTAAAACTGGCTGACATTAAGGTTCTAGTGACTTCTGTTATAGGAAAACCGCATTAATCGATATGGTGCTGTCTTGAACGAACATGCTTTAGGGTGCACTAATCCACCACAGATCTGTTGTGTGAACAGTTTATTCCAGATGTAATTACACATGTTCAAATGGTGATGATGTCACTAGGATTTTAAGTTGCAACTATAAATATGCCTTATTCCAGACTTTTAAAGTTTCATTATAAGTATTTACCAGATATGCGGCTATAAATAAGTTTTGGTTGTTTCATTGCAACTGAGAATATCAGTAATGTTTAACTAAATATTATATAATATTTAAATATTGCTATTTACTTCATTTTTGCCCATAAAGTCAGCATTATCAGTTATCAAAAAGTTTGTCTTTAAATTGATATCAATGCCTTTTCTTTTTTTTTAAATTTCGATTCTCTAGATTCAGGAAATCTCCTTCAAGAACTACTACACAGCCTATCTGACGGTGCGAGTGCTGAAGAATGAGGAAGGGAGTGACGAGAGATCCGCTAAGTGGTTCACCTGTGTGAGAAACTATGGCCTGATGTCCAGTCCACACACTGAAGGAGGATCACAGGACTACTTTTCGATCTACAGACAACAGGTCAGCCTAAGATACGTCCATATGCTGTTGTATATGTCTTCTTCTGTTACAGCCCATGTGCCTCAAGGTTCGACGGATTGTGTGGTGGAATGCTTTTCTGCTCACCACGGTTGTGAAGAGTGGTTATTTGAGTTGCCATAGCCTTCCTGTCAGCTCGAACCAGCCTGGCCATTCTCCTCTATCCTCTCTCATGTTTTTTTTTTTTGCTTTCCGCACCCTTCTGTATAAACTCTAGGACCTGTTGTGCATGAAAATCTCAGGAGATCAGCAGTTTCCGAAATACTCAAACCAACCCATCTGGCACCAACAGTCATGCCATGGTCAGAGTCACAGAGATCATACTTCTTGTGATGTTTGATGTGAACTTAACTTTAACCTCTTGGCCTGTATCTGCATGATTTTATGCACTGACAAAGCAAAAGCAACAACAAGAAAAAAAAAAAACATTCAGGTTTAAAGCACGCTCACTTCAGGTTTAAAGCCAGATACAGATGCGGATATTTGGAGCACCAAATAGTTATAGATACATATATTCATCTAAAGGTAAAAATTTCCATAGGGACAAAAATGCATCACGAATGCCTTGGAGGAATTTCTACGAAACAAACTCCCAGCAAAAAAGTGAGATTAATTAATTAATTGCTTAAATAAAATACTTCAGACTGTGATATCTCAGGAAAGTCTAATGCGATTTATCACAATATCGATATTATATTGGGATATTGCCCAGCACTACAAAAATCCTATTTGAGTGTTATGGCAACGAAACTTCGAGAGATGCAAAGAGTTGTCTCTTTCTGTCAGACACGAAGCAAACTTCCAAAGGAAGAAAGAAAGAAAAAGGCAAAGGATCCTTGGAACTGTCAGCTGTCTGGCAGCTATTCAGCACTCAGAGTCGTTTACATCTCCATGGATCCTGTTTGCCCAGACCTTGATCTCAGAGGTTTTATTTTATAGCAATTATCCTCTTAATTAAATGAGACCAGCCTCCCTGCTTC
>CM040994.1:15303124-15395816 GCA_022985145.1 Pangasius djambal
AGCAGTCACAGCAGTCATGTGACCACCATTGCAATCCGTTTTTTTTTTTTTTTTTTTTGGTAATATTTGGTTTACGATATTATCATAGTATTGTATTATTCAAATATGGCATATTGTGTCTGTACCTGAAGCAACATAAACCATGTTCTTTAACCTGAGAGATCCACTTCACTTGAAGGACAAACAAAAGATCTTTGGAAAATATCACTCCTTACGCAGCCTCCTGAATGTGACAAACTTTATCCCACTGAATATAAAGTCAGCTCCAGAATTAATGGCACCCTTGAGTTAAAAAAAAAAAAATGTTTCATTAGCATGAGAGGAATCTAGCCTGAAGATAATGTACTGTAAGAAAAAAATATCAAAAATATGTATAATTTTTTTTAACAAAACTATGTGTCACAATTATTTACACCTCTTCGAATACTTACTAATTCTTTACTTTTTAAATTCAGCCGAGTGTTTGGAAACGCTTAAGCACTCATCTAGTACTTCGTGTTTCACTGTGGTATAAATATGAGGTGACACAGAGACCAAATTCTTTTGGTCATTCATCAGCATGGAGAATACTGTAACTAATTGCGGAGCCGACTGTGATGGTAGTATATTTTAGAATTTCCATATCACAGTGTACTGCCTGCTTATCAGTAACAATACGGTAATTTTTGATATTTGATTATTTTTGCATTGTAACCCCTTGAACGCCCAGGACCTGTTAGGGGGTCCAGACAGTCACATTCCCATGACTGCACACCTTTCCTTTTAGCTTTACTGTAATTACTGAATATGCTTTAGGATTTTAAATGAATAATAAGCTGGGAATCTCTGGGGTTTTAATGCTCTTTGTATTATAAGCACATTGTTTTGTTTTTTTTGGGTTGCAATCAGTGAGAAAGCTGACACTGAGGGTTGAACCTGCAGAGATTTTTTAGGGGGAAAAAATTTACAAAAACAATTTTACCTAAATAAATAAGCAAATACACCCCTATCTGAGGAGATGTTGTCAAGTGAGCTTAAGAAACCTCACGCTTCCAGTTCCATGGGCTGCAAATAGCAGTTCCATTTTGCTTTAGAAGAATCACATTCAAAAGCAAATAACAACTCAAATTGAACTGTTTCTCTTGTTTCCCTTCAGTGATTTAATTTCCAATTTCCAACGGCTTGTAGTTTACTTATTTGTAATGTTGAACAAATTCTTTTGCATCACGCCTGTCGGCCTGCTGGAGGTTGGAAAAGACTGAACTTGCCCTTGAAAGTGTCAAACCTGTCACATTAATTCTGCACCATTGTATTTAGTGAAGCCTTTTCTTCTGTTGTGCTTGGCGACAGATGCTGACGGAGCCAGATAACGTTATTACCGTGCGGCTCATACTGAGACAGCCTTCTTCAGTCTGGCTGAATTTCAACATAGAGGACATCAAAATATTCTCATTGGCAGAAGAAGTAAGTATGAAACAAGGAACCGCTACTCAAGACTTTTACAACTCAAGTTTTTACATTCATCATTGGTTGTAAATCATGGCAAATATATAATACTGTAGTCTCCCATTGTGTTCCACTTCCTGTTTGTGTAGTTGGCCATTCTGCAATAAACCTACTACACTAAACTCTACCCTGCTATAGCATTGCAGTTACTGTATAACTATTTCCTCAGCACACCCATAGGTCTCCATTTTTTTTTTTTTTTCTTTTCCCAGGAATCAGAGAGAGACGTTTCTTCCTGGCTGTCTACCATCACACCTGCTAAAGAGCCTTTTGATTTGAATGTAAGTATATCAGCATTCCGGAAAGAGATGTGTTTAATGCTAGATAACTACATTTCAGAGCATCTTACTTTGCATGAAGATCACTGGACATTCCAAGGAGATTGTCTTACGTGTCTAACTTAGACTGTCTGTACAATGCAAAGGAATTTTACTGTTCTTCCTCAATCAGCACGGTAATGAGTTTCTATTAACACTGCCCCTCTTCTCTATAACGTGATTAATGTTCTAAGGACCATTGCCCTCTACTGCCATTTATCACCCTAAGGCATTAATTGACTGAAATGGCTGAAAGACAGTGTTATTCACACAGTACTTATTCTGTGTTTTTTTTTTTTTTAATCTAGATTTATTGTTCTGGGTCACTGATTTACTGAGTCATTAAATAGATGAATCCTTGTTGTATCAGGGGCTTCCCGATCCAGACACGGTGTCGTCTACTATTCAGCACATGTGGGCTCTCACTGAGATCATGCAGTCCAGCCAGACCTCCGCCTCCATCGGCCGCTTTGACGTGAGTCCCGGCTGTTTCAATGAGTGATGAGTGTTAAACAGTCCAGAGACTAACTACAGATAGCAAATAATAACAACAACAGAAGTGATCAAACATATCCATATTGCATTTTATACCATAGTTTAATTCTTAAATCTGATTGGTCAGAAGGTGTTGATTAATTTTCTCTAACGTTATTGTTTCTATAGTAACATCTCATTCATAGGAACTCGTATGGCAGACGCTCCACAATAATATAAGGCTAATAAAATAAGTGTTATTATACAACAACAACAAAAACGGTGAAGTTTTCTGTAAGGAGACGTTTATTTAACATTTATGGACTAAGTCTCCAGGGTCCGCACCACAGCAAGGTCTTGTAATCAAAGAGCACATTTTCTCATGCTTCTCAAGTACAGAACACTTTGGCATCTGCTTTGGGAATTGTGATGTAAACATCTTTAGATAATAGTCAAAAATACATAATATGGCCG
Organism: Pangasius djambal; assembly: GCA_022985145.1. Classification (NCBI taxonomy): domain Eukaryota; kingdom Metazoa; phylum Chordata; class Actinopteri; order Siluriformes; family Pangasiidae; genus Pangasius; species Pangasius djambal. Next base: position 15,305,875 of record CM040994.1, read on the forward strand.
AAAGTATATGGCCATCATGCTCCTATATTTTCATTCCCCAAACTGTTGCCACAAATTTTAGAAGCACACAATTGTCTAGAATGTCTCTGTAGGCTGCATTACAGCGTGAAATAATAAAGCATTACAGTTTCCCTTCACGGGAACTAAGAGTCCTAAACATGTTCCAGCATGAAAATGCAACGAGGTCCATAAAGACATGATTTGCCAAGACGAACTCGAGCGCCCTGCAAAGAGCCCTGACCTCAACCCCAATGCTCTTGTGGCTGAATGGGCAAATCCCCACAGCCATGTTCCAAAATGCAGTGGAAAGCCTTCCGAGAAGACCGGAGGTCATTATAACAGCAAAGTGGTATTAGATCTGGAAGGGGATGTTCAGAAATATGAGTGTTATGGTCATGTGTCCACAAACTTTTGGCCATATCTATGCATGTGTCAATCCCACTATAATAGGTGTGCTATTCTTATTTTAGTTATATATTACATTAGACTTGCCTTTTCACCTTTAAACCAAATGACTCACTTCTGTTTTTTTTTTTATTCTTCTCTCTGTTTCCAGGTAGATGGCTGCTATGACGTCAACCTGCTTTCATACACATAACAGGAAGTGACCAGCAGTTCAACAGGAATTATGTAGACCCAGGCTGCAGTAGAGCTTATTATAAACTAGGCAATGGTATTCAAGCATAGCTGTGTCGCAAATGGCACTATACACTTTGTACTTCACTGTGTTGTACCTAATTATTAAGATCTCAAAACGAACACTACTATCATTTAGCACTAAATGTAAATGATAAGTTACCATGCTGTATTTCATTTCATTTCATGGTTCATATTCTGGGCTGACAGGAGTGGAACCCGTTATGATCTGCTTTTGTTGACACCCTCCTCAAGGTGTGTTGTGCATTTTGAGACGCTTTTCTGCTCACCACAGTTGTAAAGAGTGGTTATTTGAGTTACCGTAGCCTTTCCTTCAGTCCGAACCAGTCTGGCCATTCTCCTCTCACCTTCCTCATCAACAATGTACTGCTAAACTGCTGTCCACTGGATTTTCGTTTTACACATCATTCTATATAATTAGTAATGTCTCAAAACAAACAATACCAATTTAGCACTAGCCGTAAACGATAGGTTACAATGTGGTACTTCACGTCATTGAACTGCACCAGAACAGCTTCCTCAGGAGCAACAGGCTTTGATTTTTAAAAGTCATAGTGCCCTCTGGTAGCTCCGCCCCCTGTGCCTAATAAAGTGTTTGCAACTGCGTAGTGCAAACAGCTTCCCACATACCACACTTAATTTTATTATTTTTTTTTTTTTTCTGTGGCTTTAGTTCATTATCTGGGTATTTATAGTGCACTAGATACAGTGAATTTCTTAGTGTCTAAAGTGTACCATTTGAGACACAGTTCATGTAAGAAATTTTTAACAAAAAATAGCAAATAGCAAATATTGCTATAGTGTACGTATGTGTGTGTGTATGTGTGTGTGTGTGTGTGTGTGTGTGTGTGTATATATATATAATATACACACACACACACACACATATAATGTTTTTTTCTCCTCCCATGCAGTGCTTGTGTTATAGTAACAAGTTATTTAATTTATTCATAATTTAATTTATTTGTTTTGGACATTATTAGTTTTGTACATAACGAAATATAAACCATTTAATATGAAATACAACAAAACAAGCAAAAGTAAAACCATAGATCATAGTAAATAGTGTACAATAATATAATACCATAAATAAAATCGCAGCATTACTTTGTCCTTTTTCTCATTTGGAAATATCCTCATATGGCCTGGAGTCAATATTTTAATTAAAACACTCAATTTCATGAAGTTATGAAAACGTACAGCTTGTATCAGATAATCTTTTCCCCTATCTTTTAAGAAAGGCGAGTGTCAACATTTCCATTAATCTCTTAATCTCTGCTTCATTTAATCCTATTCTAAGATGCTCCACACAGCATACATAATCAGCTAATAATAAAAGCCCAAAGGAAGACAAACAACTCTATATTCCAGTCTCAATATCTCCTGAGATCTCAGTCTATTTTTAAACATTAATGAAATGCGTTAATTAAAACTCGGCAGGTTCACTGGAGATCAGTATTCGGCATCCGAGTGGACCTCCGTCTGCCTCTCCCTTACATTAGAGATGTCATCTGATATGCAACATTAGTAGCCAAATTTGAATGCGTCCACTCCGAAATCTCCCAGCAGTCAGCGAGAGGACGGACGTCTTAATGCTTTCTCATTGGCACCTTGTTAATATTTATGAGCATGAAAAAACTAGCATGCAATTCCATCTATGCCCCTGCATTTGCATGATTATGCAATGGGAATAATTCAAGTAGTGAAATACAAACATACTTTTTGACTGTCTGACTGTTAAATGTTCCCTCAAAGTAGTTTCAGCCCCAGTGGTTTTAGCGAAATAGAACGACTTTTCTGTTTGTGATTTCATGCTCTTTGAATTTTATGACTATAATGCAGTGGAGTCAAAGTTGTTTATTACAAACAAACAAAAAAAAGCATGTCATTGAATTAAATATCTGCCAAAAATATTCATCACACATCACAAAGAAATTCCACAAGATGGCAGTAGATGCATGCTTCTAGGGGTGAAAAGCATGAACGTAATGAAACGTTTTTTCTTCTTTTTTACATTATTCGCCTCTCCGTGCAGTCTATTCAAAATGACTGTCAGTATTCAATGTCATTTCTAAGGCTCTGGGACTCCAGTGAACCACAGTGAGAGCCATTCTGTCCAAGTTGTTACAGTGGTGAATCATCCCAGAAGTGGCTGGCCTTCCAAAATTCCTCCAAGAGCGCATCGTCGATTCATGCATGAAGTCACAAAAGAATCCAGATGAACATCTAAGGAACTGCAGGCTTCGCTCACCTCAGATAATGTCAGCATTCATGATTCAATCATTAGAAAGAGAATGGGCAAAAATAGTATCCATGGGAGAGTTGCAAGGTGAAAACCACTGCTAACCAAGAAGAACATGCTTTGCAGGGCCTGGGCGACTTGTGTAACAATGAAATTTGCTCTATATCAGAAAATACTGAAGGAGAATGCCTGGTCATCCGTCAGTGATCTGGAGCTTTTGATCAATTGTGTTATGCCTAGTCAATGTCCTGACTTGAACCTCTTTCAGATGCTGTAGCAGGACCTTCAATGGGGAGTTTGTGCTGGAAATTGCTCTTCGCTTCACTGAACTCTGCAAAGACAACTGGGCCAAAATACCTCTACAGCGGTGTGAAAGACTGATCTCCAGTTATCAGAAGTGTTTGTTGTAGTTGTTACTGCTACAGGTGGCTCAACCAGGTATTAGGTTTAGGAAGGCATTTACTTTTTCACATGGGTGATAGAGGTGTTGCATAAGCTTTTCCTTCAATAAATGAAAGGATCATTTAAAAGCTGTATTTTGTGTTTACTCAGGTTGTCTTTGGTTTTAAGAAGTTTAGTTTAATTTCGTTTGAAGAACTAGGGGCATATACTTTTGCATGGCACTGTACATATTGTGTGTCTTGAATATGTAAGAATTGTGTTGCCATATCACCTAATCATATGTCTTCATCTAGCAGGTGAAACACTGTTATTGATCGGAAAATATCAAGAGACGCTTGCAATTATACTGCAGCTTTCAGTATCCACAGTTGTTCTTGAAAGGTTTTTTCCTACAGCTTAACATTACACTTATTCCTTTAGCAGATGCTTTTATCTGAAGTGAGGCCAAACACAGGCCAAGCATCAGGCTGTTCAAAGACTTGATAGAAGTGCTGCAGAACTAAGCGTTCACCACCAGACCACCAGGCAAGTGCAAGATAGTTTTAGGAAGAACCAAGGGAACAACAACTAAACCAAACATTTGGATTAAGTGCTAGTAAAGGGGAGTGCTACAAAATGCAGTCAGTTCAACTCCAAATCGTAGTCTATGGTAAATAATGACACACATTAGCTACAGCAACAGTGTAATATGAGTAATTGTAAAATACAGTGGCTTTAATTAAAAAAGATAATCATGTAGCATCAGTGTCTTTGGGTATTTCATTTGAGATGAAGGGAAAAAGATGAAGGGAAAAAGAGGGATTTGTTGAAATAGTTGTAATGCACTAAATTGTGCCGTTAAAAACAGCTTTAACATTGCTTCAGCGCAAACGAGTTCTTAAAAACATAAAAGGAAAGATTTAGATAGGTCCTGTCCTCTTTTTTTGGAGTCTGTGAACCTGAGCAACTCTGCAGTGACTTGAGGTCAAAATAATTTCAGCCTTCAGAGGAATGGCGCTTTGGTAAACTTCTCTCAACTAGAAGGAAATGTATGCTAAACTTTACAAGTGAAACAATGTACTGTTAGTGTGCAGGAACTTTTTTAAATCATTTCTATGCATAACTATCTGGGAGATTTGTATGTAAAATGTGATGCGTCCTGTCAAGTGTAAGGTTTGAAATAAGAAATGTATAGGTATGAGGATTTCAGGATGTGTAGCAAAAAGCTGCAACGAATTGCTCAGTCATAATTGCATGTCCATAGATAGCCAATGTAACAACAAATGATTGCAAAGCAGCCCGTGTTGGTAAGCAAAATTTCCAGGTGCTCTACGTGTTCCTGCACTACTAGTCAACTTGCCAAGTTGTGCTGCTAGTAAAGGATAAAAACAAACCAAACCTAACTTTTACAACAGCATGACTATGAATAAAAAACTATAAAAAATTAAAAAGCCCAGAGACATAATGTTCGTGTCCCGTGTGACTACTAATTTCTCCACCCCTGATTTGATATACATTTATACCTGGTACAAGTTGGTGCAGCAGTATTTAATTTATTCCCAGGAAGTTTTGACTGACTCAGGTTATAACCAGATGTAAGCCATGTTGGTGCCACCGACCCCAAGTCATTGCAGTGTTCGAATTCAGCTCTTTTCCATCTGATCTGGAAAGAAATCCCATCAGCCAGTGTCTTTAATGTATGAACACTGAGTTTAATAAAAATAACTGATATTTTCTTCTATATAAATGTTCCCACACATGGCAGTGTGTCAGCAGTAACAGAGTTCAGGAAGCACAAAACACTGTAGAGAAGTGTAAAATACCACTGCAAGTCAAGACCTTGAAGAATATGGTGACTCGCTAGCTTATTAATGTCACGTCACAACTCGCAAATGGTTTTCGTAGCCAGCTAGGAGTCTTTTTGTTCTTGTTTAATGAATTTTCACACTGTTCCCTGCAGAACGCTTTTAGTTCTGAGCTATTCTTGGACAGTCTTGCATGCATAGCATGTTTAAGATCTACTTACATATATTCAATCATGTTCACATGTAAGGGCCATTCCAAAAGCTTCAGCTTGCCTTTCTTGAAGTAGTTCATGGTGGAATCTGAGGTATGTTTTGGATCATTGTCCTGTTGTAAAAGCCAGCCTCTTTTCAGCTTCAGTTTCCTGACTGACTATGTTACATTTGCTTCCAGAGTTTGCTGATATTTACTGGAATCCATTCTTCTATCCAGCTGTGCAGCATTTCTGGTGCTGCTGGCTGCCACACAACCCCAAAGCATAATAGATCCACCACCATGCTTAACACTTGGCAAGGTGTTCATTTACTCAAATGCTGCTCCTTTTTTCTCCAAACACACCTTTTGTGATTGTGGCCAAATGGTTCCATTTTTTATGTTATCATTTCCAAATTGCCTCTGGCTTATTTAGATATTGTATTGCATACATCAGATATTGACTTTTGTGATGAGGTCTCGGGTAAGGTTTCCTTCTGATGACTCTTCCATGCAGATCATGTTTGTGCAAACAACACTGCAGATTGAAATGGTGCACCTTCACTCCTGTGTCATCTAAACCTTCCTGCAGATCCAAAGCGTTCTTGTTTTTCCAGATCTTGCCTTGACTTTCACAGTTCCCCTTAACCGCTATGTCTTGATGTTTTGAGCACTGGAAATTGCGAGACAGTAGAAGTTTCAAATCCTCGGTCAGCTGCTTAGAGAGGCCCATGTTTGTTGATCTTTAGCACAAGTGTTGAAGAGTTATTTTATTACAGTATGGAATTGTTATTCCTAATGACAATTCTTGACCTGCCTAACGAGTCAATGAATGCCTAATGAATGAGTTAATTTGTTTCTGAGACCGGAAGGGTATACAAACTTTTGCACATTCCCTAATTACTGTTTTATTTTTTCCCCTATTTTTTAAGCAAATATAAAGGAATTGTGCATTAACATTTTCAGAAAAAAACATGTTTATATTTCAGTTCAAAAATCAATAAAATATGTAATTTGGCCAGGGGTGACCATCTGACCCAGTATATGCTTACTGAGCAGCCCATTCCAGATTTAGTCCCCTTTGCAAATATAATAACCTCCACTCTTCTGGAAAGGCTTTCCACTAGATTTTGGAGCATGGCTGTGGGGACTTGTTCACTCAGGCCCAAGAGCATTAGTGAGGTCAGGCCCTGACGCCAGGTGAAATTGTAATGCTACAGCATACAAAGACATTCTATACAATTGTGTGCTTCCAATGTGGCAAACGTTTGGCCTTATAGTGTGCATATGGTAGAAAATGTCAAAACTTGACCATGAGAAGGGTTTTCCCAGGCTGCCACGCCAATGTCCAAATTGTGAATGTGGCCATTGGTGAATGATAGCAAGTTTCACTATGCCATGTGTCTATTTTAATCTCTTTTTAGAGTATCAGTTTCTTACATAATCAGTTTCTGTGTTAAAAACCTACTTTTTCTTGAAATGAAGTAATTATTTGGAGGCAAACCCCATTAGACTGTTAATCACTGGAAAGGTCAGCCAGGCTGTTTGGTCAGCCACTGTGTCTGCACTTGATGACTTTTTCAGTATTTTATTTTATTTTTTTCAAAGATCAGTGCTGTCTAATTATGTAACACAACAGTCATTCAAAATGCCTGAAGTTTTTCAGTTTAATAGCATAAACTTAAAAAGTCTAGGTGCCATGACAAAATTGTTAGCTATATTCTTCCTTCTCTCCAAACAGACAGACCAAATGGCAAAAGGTGAGCACTTACATGAATCAGGGTTATGGTCAACACGGAAAGTTTCAATATTCACACCGGCTGTATTAGCTGCCGTGCCCTCGTTCTTATTGAATGTTTCGTCAGGGTTGGCAGTCAACTGATATTACTATTTCCCTTTCCTTTTCATGGCCATTACAGTGAAGAAAAATCTGTCTAATGTACTTGAATGTGTCTTGGAGTTGTGTAATAGCTTGGCCAAGTGGTGACTCAGTCTAGTCCAAGAAATGAACTCTGTGTTTAATATTGAGAAGGTTGATCTACAAGTGCTGTCGGTATTTTAATTACATCCATTCGAGCATGACACTCTGATGCACATGGTAACTTTTTGAAATGGAAATATTCTGCCATTCTGACAGCAAAGTGAAAAGTAAAGCGAGGACAAATGATCCAGCTCGGGGTGAAATTAACTTCCTATTGTGGCAGATGGGCTGAAGGACTCGTTTGACTTGGCATCGCTAGGGAGTCCCACATATTAGGACTTAATTGCCGTTTTAGCCATGGCCTGTAGACACCATCTTTCCTTGAGAATCATAAAATTGCCAGAATATGATTTTAATTGGGGTAGGAATATAGACTGAGAGTCAAGACTTGGTTTTATTCTAACCCTAGTAATGGCCTTGTGAATGAGCTACGATCCTTGGCAATGAAAGAGAATCAGATATTTTTCTTTTCTTACGATGTTCTTGAATCTGAAAAAGCACTTAGTATAATGTCCCCAAAGTTGAGCAACATTACATTTAATATCAGAAAGCTTGAGCTTATGGTGCCATCAATCTGCATTCTGTATTTTAATTACTGTATATCTTTTGGTGCATGGCATTCCCCAACATTTTTTTTTTATCATCAATATCATTTAAAGCTATGACAAATTACCGAAATCAGGGTGAAATTAACCTCCTCTTCGAGCAGATGTGCTGAAGGACTCATTTGACTTGGCATCGCTGGGACGTCCTTCATAATAGAACTTAATTGTCATGTCGGCCATGGCCTGAGCTGGGCTACAGATACCATTCTTCGTTGAGAAGCAGAAAATTGGCCTGAATCTGATTTTAATTGGAGCAGGAATATAGACAGACTCGTTCCACAACCGAGCAAGTGGATAGCACGAAGTCCCCTTGACAAGCAGTATTTGAATTCAATATTGTCACGACATGCGCTATTAAGTTTCCCGGGATGGAGGATTAGCTGTGAAGAAACAATTCGTTTCTGAATTAAACAACAGTACTTCCTTCCAAGATGAAGTAATTACGTGGAGGCAAAGCTATTAGGTTTTTTAATCACTGTAAAGGTCTACCAGTCTGTTTGACCATCCGTATGCACTTGATGGCTATTTCAGTATTTCTTCCATCAATGCTTTTTGATATTCACTCTCAATGCACTGTGCAGCGTTAACTTACAGTACGTTGCATAAGTATTTGCCCCTACTGAAATTTTCTACATTGTCTAGTATTACATCCTGGAAATGGACTTAATTAGGATTTAATGTCATGAATCTACACAATATAGCTATAATATTGAAGTGTGTGTGTTTGGGGGGGGGGGGGGGGTTTGCAAAATTATCAAAAAATAAAATTATCAAAAAATTAAAAAAAAAAGTTTAAAAGAAAATGTAAAAAAATAACTATTCTCCCCCATTGATGTAAATTATTTCCAGTTGCCTTTAGAAGTCACATAATTAGGTTGAGTCTACTAAAAACATTACACAAAAAATATTAGGATCCAGTCTACATTCACTACATCACTACATTTTTGCCTTTTTTACTGTGTTGCAGTAAACTATAGACTGTGCAAAAAGTCCAAGGTGGAAGAATACTTATGCAAGGCACTGCACATAGCACAGTCGTGAACATTAATAATGAACATTTAGTTCAGAGGATACGGCATTCCATCTTAAATATCAAGTCTTAAAGTCACATTTATGGCTTGGCTTGAATCCACAATACAATATAAGTTATAATTAAGGGGTATGATGGAAAAAGTATCACAGCAGTACATATGAGTCATTGTTTGTCCTCTTTCTCATGAGACTTAAAGCCAGTTTATTTACAAGGTAGTTAACAAAAAAAAATAGCATGGCTTTATATCCCATTGCCACTCAAACCTTTTTACTTGTCGCAAATGAGGAAAACACATAGGTCACTCAACAATTAGAGCACAAGACCACAGAGCTTTACATTAGCAATATTAAGCCAACTTTAAATTATCGTACTTTATTGTTAAAACGATAGAGCAGGTTTCTTGGGTTGGACTGGAGATGCCTTGGATAAAAGTGTCTGCCAAACGACTCAATGTAGAAATGATCATTAGCCCAGTTCCCTTATCATCGGTGTTTATTGCAGCTGCAGTCACAGACAGAGGCAATGAGTTATTCCACTGATGGAGGTCTTGTTCCTCGAATGCCCACATTAGCATTCATGAGCTCACTCTTCAGCCAGCAGTGGGCTCATCACACCGGCGTCAACCACAGCCATGAATTAATCACTATTCCTCATCATTGTAGCTGTGTTTATTCCTGCAACTTCAGCAAAGTGGCCCACCAACACACCGTGTTTTTTTTTATTTATTTTAAATAATGTCAGAGCAACAAAAATCAGCCAGTGTGTGGTGGGATGAAATTCAAGATGGAATTCTTGACACTGAAACCAGAAGAAATATTTTTGCTGTATCTAAAATGACTTTTGGATTGAAAATGATTTTATGTATTATATACGCTTATACCATAGTGCTGATGAATGCTCGATTCTGATTGGTCAGAAAGTGTTGCTTCATTTTCTACAACTGCAGCTCTGACAGTAGTTCCAGCTTCAATTATATTAAAGCGCTTGTTTAAATACAGTATGTTAGCTTTTCTGTAGTAATAACTTACACAGGAATGTGGCGAACACTTCACGTAAACAGATTTTTAAAAAAAAGTGTAATCGTTTAGTTTTCCATAAGGCGATGTTTATTTAACATTTCTCGGTAACATGGCAAGGTGAATCTTCGTCTTAGTTTAACTTCAAAAGAGAGGAAGAAAAAGAGCCGCTATAACATGATAACAGGGACTTGTCTTGTGTACGCTCCACAACATTAGATGTAACCATAACTGGATAAAAGGTATGCCGTGTCATTCTTTAATTTTGTTAACAGTTCTTTAAAATTGTTAATGTTGGTCAATTTCTATAAAGACTAAAGGACAGAGACAGATATGCTTCACCTCTCTTTACTGTTTTTCTTTTGCATTCAAAACATGTACAGGTCCAAACAATCTCTCACCAAATACAAACTGACCTCAAGGCATGCATAATCAATTTTCAGTATTAAATTATTGTAAAAAAAAAACAAAAAAAAAAAAAAACAGCAGCCTTAGCCATAACTGTGACCACTGAGCAGTCATAACTCAGTTTATGTTTTGCAGTGAACATCTGGATCAGAGATAGACTACTGCCTGCAGCAGTTTCAACCATTCTTTAAGGTCACAAATAAGTTATTATAAATAGTGTTTACATATGTTTAATTGTCTGCGTTGCTAAATGGCGGCCAAACGCAATACCACTTCATTCACTGGTAAATCAGCGGCCAAACGCAATACCACTTCATTCACCAATAAATCAGCGGCCAAATGCAATACCACTTCATTCACCGGTAAATCAGCATGGAAAAAAGAAAATGGAATTTCTCTCTGACTTTCACAGAGGATTAAACAAAAACTCTAACTTCAATTTGTAAGTAAAGAAAGAATATAATCTCAGTTGGCCTTTTTCTAATAAACATGATATATATATATATATTATATGTTATGCTCAAGAATCGGCTAATGAAACTTACAGACTAATCACTAGCTTACGAGCTTGACATAGCAAAGACTACTTGTGGTGGAAATACTTCGTGGTGGAAGAAACGTCCGATTTTAAAAATACATATTTGAAGCAATCTTTATAGTTTCTTTTCTTTACTTGTTCTTTAATTCGTAAACTTTTGTATAAAAGCAATAGAGAGTGTGTTATAGCGAGTAATGTCGCAGCTGTGAAGATCTACAGCAGGCATCTTTGGCTTGTGGTGTTATTCATATTTACACGTCTCGTATTCTGTTGCTTAAGTATGTATACAGTGACCAGTTTATTAGCTAGTAGCCATGTAGTAGCCAATAATCTGGCAACAAAGGGCTGTATTCAGAGTTGGTGATTTAAGTCCAAAAGTCAATATTTTGTTAATACACATGGGATATTTATTCAGAGTTCAGTAACACAGCTGCTTCAGTCGATTTGGGTGTCTCGTTCAGATTATGCGGATCACCTGCCTGTAGTTCATGCCTCTGACGTTGCCAGTTTAGAAGCGTCAGTGTACTGTGAGGAACGTGCATGAGGCAAGACGCAAGGGTCCAATCCAAAAGTCACGTTCATTGTTCAAGAGAGGGGTCAAAACACAGTCACACGGCATCAAGTGGTTTGTGATATTCCATAATCACAAATAAAACAAGGGCACGGGTCCAAACACAGAAGTATAACTAGAAAGACGGAAAAAAGGGAATGTACATGAACAAGACTTTGGTATGTGACAAAAAACATGCTGGTATATAAAAAGAAAACTAATCAAGGGATGAACTCAGAACATCTGGACACAGTTGAGAAACACACCAATGACAGGACAGAAGTGGAGACAAGCCTTAAATTCCAACAAAGGCACATGTCATGAACAAAAACGCAATGGAGGGACGTCAAAACAAAACAAGAGAATATTGTTTGTTGTGCTGGGAAACACGCTGCATGCCAAGAGGTGGGATTCGTGACAGTTGGAGAGCAGGTTTTCCTTGTCTTCTAATAGTCGCACTTCAGAAGCATCTGCCGTTAAAGCCAAAAAATGCACTTAAGTCTAAATTCAGAATTATAGCTGAATCACACCTCTGTTGTACTCAGAGTCCACCCCAAGTGCGTAAAAGTACGTCCACACACACATAGATTTTATCGCTACAATTTGCCAGGTGCTGTACTATGACATTGCCAGCCTGTGTTCCTACCACTGGTTGCCATAGTAACATTTATGGGTGGGTGGCACGACTAGTATTCCACTTTTGACAACAAACCTGTTTTCTTGCCGCTAAAATTAAACATCCTTGATGGAGAGCGTTTGTGCATAAAATTCACCAGTGTATATATTCATCATATCATACGAGATGATGGAGAAGCAGAGTGTGCTCTTTAGCCATTGCGGCCCTCTATCTACGCAGGTGCCAATTAGCTTAGTTTGCTTTTGGCCTTAGCGTGTTTAAAGCCACGGATCACATGCGCTCTAGGGTTAGGGTTAGGGTTAGCTAACCCTAACCCTAACCCTGTCTTTAATCCCATTTCTAGTCTGTGCATCAAGTTGCTCCAAATTTGCATAAAGTTAAACTTTTCTTAACTTTGTCGTGTCGCTGGACACGCCCACATCTAGTCGCCAACGGTTGCTGTCGCTCATGTCTCCGGAAGTCGCACAGCTCTGATTGAAATTTAATGGCCTCCGGTCGCTTTCTCGCTGCTAGTCACTGTTTGTGTGAACATGGCTTAACGCTTGCACATCTTCCTAATTGCACTTAGATTTCAGATCTGTATAGCGATGAACGCAATTTTTATATCTGAATACAGTCCTGACTGCAAAATCTTTACATACATCCACATACAGTATACTGTAAATAGGTTTCATTCATTCACCATTACTGTTGCTATTATTATTTTCTGTGTGTTTGTTTAGTTTTTGGCACTGAACTGAGCAGAATTTCACCTGTTATATCACTCCACAGTAGCCAGTGTCTGAACAAACTGAAAATTAGGAAGGCAGAGTCTGTAGTGAGGTGAACCCTGGACTCTCACACTGTTCTAATAGACAGGAGGATGAGGGATAAACTGGACTCAGTTCCTGCCCCTGTCACTCATCCACTACACAGTTCACTGGAACAGCTCTTTCATCCAATGGTTCGTTACTTCAAAGTGCAATATTGAATGTTTTTTTTTTTTTCGTCCTGATAGCTATTTGAAATGTGAATGTGTGATGTGTGACCAGATTTGTGAAAGAGATTGGTAGCAAAAACACTGTCTATACAGTACATTTGAGCCAAAACAACACTGAACATCTGGGAAACTGCAAGTAAACAGAAAGGTTTAGAATTTAAGATAAGGAAAGGAAACGTTCAATATCTAGTCAAGATTCTGCACTATTTCTAGGTCACTATTTAAATTTAAGCTATTTTCTGATATTGACCATCTGAATTCCTTTGGACAAAAGGTCAGATTTTCTCTGAGTCTTATCTGTTTCAGTGAAGCACATATTCACGGGACACGCCAATGGATTTAATCTAATATGGATCGGCAAATTTTACACAAACTTGTAGAGTCGGTGCCATCTTGAGTGCACACGGTCAATAATGGGGATATACCAGATACTAAGAAACTCTAAAATTCAGGTAAATATTTCTAAGATTCTACGTTTCACTTAGGTTGCTGCTGATAGTATAATTTATAATGAATCATTTTGTATTAAATTAGAAATTAATGAAAAATGTAACTATATATGATGTAGCTGTTATAATCTAAGTGATAAGAGGAACTAAATTATTTTGTGGACATTCCATAACTGTAACTGTAACTGCCATTCTTTAATAAATATAAAACTGTAAAGGTTGCCAAATTGCTGTGGTATAAGGGGAATAAAACACAACACAGGACGTGCTGTTAATAAGAAAATAGTCAACGCTGGGGTGTTAAAAGGCAACCCAACAGCCTGTCATTGCTCATTTTCCTATGTGGATCATTGTGCTTTATTCCTTATGTAACAGTTTGTGATGTTCCAAATGATTTCTTTCATCTTCAGTAAGTACTTTCTCCTGGCCTTGGTCACAGCTGATCCAGAGTGTCCGGATTCTGGACTTGCTATTTTGTATTTTTGGCCACTTTTGTATCATCGTTCCCTCATGTTGTCTTCCATCTGTCTGTCATTAGTGTTATTGCTGTCACCTGTGTCTCTTTCTCTTCTGCGTATTTAAGTTGCCGTGTTTCTTTGCTTGGTGTTTAGTTGTGCTAAAGCCAGCCTTCCGTGCCTTGTATAAGTAACACAGTTTTCTCTGCCTGTTGGATTATTGATACCATTTTGTGATTTTTTTTTTTTTTTTACCTTTTGACCTGAGGGTCCATTTTTGTTGGTTTACTTCTTTGAGATGTTTTTCATTGTGGATTTACATATTCGATTATTTAGTTGAATTTGACTGAACTTTGTGGATAACCTTTGCATTTTGTTTTTTGCCTTTTTCCTGCGTTTACAATTTTGATTTGGATTTTTATTAAACTCGTTGGAGCTTTTACATTATTTGAGTTCACCTCTGCAAATGTTTTCATCAGCTCTCCAGTGGCTCACGGGTAGCGTGTCTGACTTTCACGCCGCCGTGTTCGAGTCCTGGCCCTGATACCTATGAGTTTATTCTGGGAACGTTGGGGGGAAGGCAGGCTGAGACACCAGTCATGGTTATTTTGTGTATCGATTAGGTGAGAGGAAACAGGAGAAGCCAGAGGAAACCCACATGGACACAGACAGTGGAGCTTAGGATCAAATACCAGACCATGGAACCTTCTGTGAGCCACTTGTGTGAGATGAGATTTCTTTGGTAAAGTTTTTATAACAGATTTATATATCCGTTATAATTCTTTTGGAGTTTTCTGTCTTTGACAATCTGATCTACTATCTCTTGAGCTGTTCCTTGCCTGACACCCTGATTTAGCCCACTGTAATCTGGTATATCTTTTTTTAGACCTCTGTTGCATTTTAAGTGCTGGAAGGCCGCAGGTCAGGTTAAAAATACAGTGAGTGAAAGAAATGCGAAGTCATCCAAAGCCCTGTTTTGAAACGGCGCCTCGTCTCATTTTCACTTTGGCACACTATAATGCTTTCAAATGAGTGCAGAGATTATCATTTATCTTCAGGTCTGATTCTGTTTACAGCGGGACATTAGGCTTGGAAAAATGTAGCCTGCATGAATGAAACAAATGCAGTAGTGATCATACTAATGATGATTCCTTCATTTGATTGAGAGGAGAATAATGAACGTGTTTTCTTTTTTTTTTTTTTTTGCAGGTGATATTATACCGCCATAGAATGGATTGATATCCTTAGCTCATTCCTTACACAGCACGAGTTTAATATTCAAGCAAGCTACAAATGCTTTAGCATTTTTTTTCCCGTAAACAAATGATTTATTAGCCTGCTGTTTGTTTTTGCAGCATCTGCTAATACAAGCAGGCAATGCATTATAACCGGTAACATGGTTTTAGATGATTTGAGCAAATAGTTCCACTTTATTTCTGAGCAGATGGCTGCTCACTCCATCTGATCATGACGATTATTATTAGATGTGTCTGTTGAGATATTTGCATTGCAAACGATTTGGCACGAGCAATAAATATACACTAAATTACTGCACAACTCCACAAATAATTCTTCTAATTTTATGCCATTATTTAAATGTCTCACAGTTAGAGTATATACCGATTAATGAATAGAAACTTTAATAAAATGGATGGCACGGTGGGGCAGTGGGTAGCGTTGCTGCTGCACAGCTTCAGGGGCCCAGGTTCAGTCCTGCGTTTGGGATACTGTTTGTGTGAAGTTACTGTGCATGTTCTGCCTTTGTCCTCAGGGTTCCCTGTTCCATGCGAATAATGTATTCATGTTTAGCTACAGTGTTAGATTCTGAATTTATCCTAGGGTTGTTTTCAAGCAGGATGTAACTACTAGTAAGTGGTGACAACTAGTTGATTGCTACAATTCCCCCTTTTTGGGGGGCATTTCCTCACTGTCTGAGATATATCTAACATCTAATCTAATCTCCCAGCTTGTGTACTTCATACCAGAATGCTTTTATCTGAACCAGATAACCTCTTGCCATTGCCCCAATCAGCAGAGACAGACCAAATGTAAGCCTAAGACTATCTTTTCTGTCTCTCTGGCAGCCGGTGCAGTATTGCTCGCCAATAAACCATATCTTCCATAAAACGATTTGTTGCTTATCTTTTCTGTAAAGATGCCGGGGAACCTCAGCACTGAGAAATGTGCAATCTAATAACAGATTACAGTAAGTCATATTGTGTGATATTATCCTTGTAACTCCACAGCACAACTAAAGAAGCAAGCCTCAAACATTAATAATGTCTAGGCTGATTGATTATATTTAGGGAAAATCATGTACGTGTGATTTTTCACTGAAATATCACTTTCAGAGTGCTGCGTCCCCAAACAAATCAAAGTAACTCCTTCCCTACATGAGAAAATTATATGTTTGGTGTGACACTGGCTACGTTTACATACACATCTAATTCTGTTTAAGGTCTATATTCAGGTTGCAGCCGTATTCCCGAATGCGATGTTCATATGCGTACATTCATCGGGATATTCCTGTATAAATGGATGTTGTAAGTATGCCTGAGTTACCATTCCTAAATACCTTAGTTTGACAAAATATGTTGCTAAGTTTATGGGTTTTTGCTAAGCATTCTTTCTTTCTTTCTTTCTTTCTTTCTTTCTTTCTTTCTTTCTTTCTTTCTTTCTTTCACTGCTTAAATGCTCTATTCAACACCTGAGCTGATCTTTTTATGTGATTGTCTCTTAGCTGTGTATATGAGCCCAAACATCCAACTCTTTTTGGTGGGCTGAGTCAAATGATCTGATTCACTAAAAAGCAGGAATTCCCATCCCTCTCATAAGGGCTGGAAAAAGTACTGAGAATTTATACTTAAGAGAATGTATAGATAATGTGTCAAAATCGTACTCAATTACAAGTGGACGTTTACAGCCAAAGAATGTACTCAAGTGACTTTTAAATGTACTCAAGTATAACATTTTATGTAAATGTCTGGAGGCTTATCCATCTTGAGATGCACATGGATAGCTATAAGATTAACTACATTGTGTAGCATGAGAAGGTCACAGCAGATGACAACTTGGCACGATTCTTGATAGATTCTTTTCTACACCGATGAACTTGATTGGATGCTTTAAACTGAAATGTAAATAAAATTCCTGGGAGCCAGTTTTATTGATGTATAGCATCCAGTCATTGACTAGAAAATACCTTCAATGGTGAGTGTTTTGAAGGTCCAAATAAAAATATGAGAAGTACAAAGTATTTTTTTTCTTGGAAATGCATTTGAGCGCAAGTATTTAATTTAAATAACACTCAAGTAAAGTATAAACATCCCAAAAATAATACTTACGTGAGTATAATAACAAAGTACAATTATTTTATGAGTATTTTCCACCGCTGCCTCTTACAGCCGTGATTTGAGGACTTTCTCTCCAATGGTATATTTAACACCAAAGAAAAGCTCTGACGTACTCTGTTTTCATCATAATCGGAGCCTGTGGATGCGGATTAACATTTAATCATTATAGTGCATTGTAAAGGTATTTATTGTTACTCAGTGACATCTATATGAAACAGCAGGTTCAGCTTTCTGCATCATTTAATTACAGCAATTCGCAATGTGTGAGGAAAGGACAAAAGATGGTTCAAGTAATCCAATTCTTTGATATAATAGCATCTAATAGCATCCAAAATACTACAGGGTATCCCAAAAGTCTCCATACACAGGGGAAATTAACACTTTTTAGCAAAATGTCTTCCAAGTTTTCCAAATTTTCATACTTAGTTTATATATTTTTTCAGAGAGCCTTTAAGAATGCCTTTGGCAAAAGAAGGCCATGGTGTCCCACGAAAAGATACAGCACAAATATCATTTAAAGGAGAGCATTCAAAGTGAAATTACATGCATGACATCAGATGTGTAACTCCGTGTGTGTTTACAAAGAAATGGCAATCATGTAGAGGATGATTTGTAAATAAAGTTACATTTTGCTAAAAAGTGTTAATTTCTCCTATGTATGGAGACTCTTGGGACAACCTGTACTACTACTACTATGCTAAATTGCATGTAGGTGTGAATAAGTGTCTGAATGGTGTCCTGCCAGAGACTGAGATCCCACCTTGGGTGAATTCTCCCACCTTACACCCAGTGCTCCCAGGATTGACTCCAGATCCGCCATAACCCTAACCAGGATAAAGCGGTTACTGAAGATGAACGGATGAATGGTAATAATATTGTTTTGACAATAAAAATTTTTCTCATGTGCAATTTCTTCCATAATACTTCTGGAATACAGCATCAGTCCCTACAGATAAGTATTCCACCACTGTCGTGAGATCCCTCTCAGTTTAGTCCACCCTTCTACTGGAGTTTATGATGCCTAATGTGTCACACATAAATTTGGCCCAATGAAACCTACAGCCATCATTCTGGGCAGTGGGAATGTCAGTGTTGTGTTTTACTTGGACATGAAGCCCAATATGCAATTGGACCAACACCTGCCAAGTTACATTTATCCAGTTGTCCAGACAAAATACTGATATTGCACTATAGGACACTCTTATCTGTGGTTATCGTGACCTTATATTTATTACTGGGCTGCCAGTCTTTGTACACAGCGAACACTAACTGTAGTTTGCTTGCTGTTTAACTTCAGCACCAAGGACAGCAGCACGATAGGCCCCACTGTTTTGTTTTTTTGTTTTTTTTTCCAAAAATGGATGCAAGGAATGGATACAGGTAAAGAAGGAATCAGAGACAAATATTTTTTTATATATTTGTCAAATGATACGTCTTTGCTTACAAATGTATCACTTAGGGCACAACAAATCTGCATAGTGCAGTGATAGCAATTTAAAAAATCACTGCTTGTGTACATGCTATTTTAGCACTACTTATCATATGCCTCACCTTACAACTGTAGCGTGGATTAATGCTTGACCAGGAAGTTTCTTCTTTCCTCATGTCTTCATTCCTATTTGCACAATTAAATAATTGATCTGTTCTTAAAGATGTCCCAATTTCCATGTCACAAGCTGAAGGAAGAAGGATCGAAGACTCAGAAGAATGCAACTAGAATACTGAGAAGCCCCATAAGTGTATCGTACTTCTCTGGCTGGCAGCTGAAGGGTAGAAGTATAAAAGCGCTGCATGCTGGAGGAGAAGGTGTGGAAGCTCTACACACCATTCCCTTAAAGGCATTCTCTCTTTCTTGTCACAGATTCCCTTAAGGAATAGTACCCTCCAGCTTGCTGTCGAGCTGCCAACTCCCACAAGAGCTAATGAGAGCACCTAGAGCACAATGAGCACATCAGTCAAATTCAGGCAGCCCCACCACCTGCACTCTTTCACTTCCCCTTCCCATTTTATAAAGAAATGAAAAATCAAAGCTCGACTAATATTGAGTATAATCGGTATATTTCTAAAATAATAAGCAGTCTGATTATTCCCCAAGCTGTAACCCTGCTCAGTGGTCTGCCAGTTTGATCAGTTCTGGATAGTTTTTATTCGTATCTTCCCATCACTGAAAGAAGACATAAAAGGAAATACGCATTTTCAGTTCTGACCAAAAGCATGTATTATGTAAGGAATGAAATGTGACAGACAGTGCTGTTATAGGAAAATAATAAATGACAAGGGTGGTGTGATGCAACCCAATGTGAATTAGAGTTACTCTTACCACCCCAGAGTTGATTTTCCAATAACAGTGCATTCTGAAATGTTTTATTCCTCTTACGCAACAGTAATTTGCCTAAACATGCATTTTTAAAAAAAAATTAAAGAATAGCATGCTGTAATTGTATCCATTCATCGTTATATTTAATGTTGTAGAACCCTCACCAGCCTCTCTTGAAGTTAATAGTAATAGGAACAGCTTCACCTGTGACACTGGAGACTCCTTCTATAAAAGTTTAATATACATCTCCTTATAGAACATTTCACGTGTTTGTGTTTGTTGAATAACAGCACTTTTTAATCAAATTATTTTTAAAACTTAGATTATATGGACATCCGCCATAATGCAGTCACTGTGAAAGACCTGTTACCATAGAAACAGTAATGTATAAGGATGAGCTCATTAATATAAAACTGTGATTTGAATTACAGCCGGAACAACATTTACATTTATATTTACGGCGTTTGGCAGCTGCCCTTATCCAGAGCGACTTACAGAAGTGCTTTGAAGTCTCTATCAATAAATATATTCTGATACTGGTTTGCTGGATCACAGACTAAGAACACCATCAGTCCAAAAACTCTGTTGGGGAGGTAATATTGTAACAAGCACTCAGACAATACAAAGTTTTTTTTTAAGTGCTAATTTAAGTACTTTAGGAAGAGGTAAATCTGTAGATGTCGCTTGAAGACTGCCAATGACTCAGCTGTTCGGACATCTAGAGGAAGTTCATTCCACCACCTAAGTGCCAGAAGAGAGAAGAGTCTTGATGCGTGCCTTCCTTGTACCCTGAGAGATAGTGGGACCAGTCTATCATTGCTAGAGGATCAGAGGGAGCGTGGTGAAGTGCAGGATGTGATAAGTGCTTTGAGGTAAGTGGGTTCTGATCTGTCACAGGAAGCCAGTGGAGAGCGTGTAGCAATGGGATGGTGTGGGAGAACTTGAAGGTTGAAAACCACTTGTGCAGCTGCATTCTGGGTCAGTTGCAGATGTCGAATGGTGCTTAGAGGCAGACCTGCCAGGAGCGAATTGCAGTAGTCCAGTCTCGAAATGACAAGGGACTGAACAAGCACCTGATTGGCCTGTGTGGATCGAACTGGACGAATCTTTTTGATGTTATAAAGGAAAAATCGGCATGAGCGTGTCAGATTAGCAGTGTGAGAGGAAAAGGACAGTTGACTGTCCATGGTTACCCCGAGGTTGCGTGCAGTAACCGAAGGTGAGATCACAGAGTTGTCCAGGGATATTGTAAGATCCTAACATAAGGATGAATCACCTGAGATGAACAGCAGTTCAATTTTGCTGGGATTAAATTTCAGCTGATGAGCTGTTATCCATGATGAGATGTCTGCCAGTCATGCTGAGATCTGAGCAGAAACATGAGTGTCTGAGGGAGGGAAGGAGTGGATGAGTTGAGTGTCATCCGCATAGCAGTGGTATGAAAACCCATGTGATGATATGACCGCACCTAGAGATTGAGTATAGATGGAGAACAGAAGAGGACCAAGTACTGTGCCTTGTGGGACACAAGGATTGGAGAGTCTGCGGGGAGCAGATGTGGATCCCCTCCACTGTCAGAGCAGCTGTTATGGAAAATTAATCAACACCTTCTGACCAATCAGATTTGAGAATTCAATAGCACTGTGGTGCAAGTTGTTTTGGTAGCTGTATAACATTTTCCACAGAATTGCATCCTGCAGAGAGTTGCATCCTGGATGTCTTCCAGAATTTCCAAGTGCTTGATCAGCAGTCAGCAGACTGACTCTTTTGAACGTCTTTGAGTCGTGGCAGTTGTTTAAAGTATGCTTTTGAGGAACAAACATTATAAACTCCTGGAAGGGCAGACTGTGATCCTTCACTGCCAGGAAAAGATGTGGGGAAATTTGTCATGCAAAATAAATAGGGCTTTCAGTTCACACCCTTTTGCTGTGAATAGTGTAACCCAGTGCATGAGAGAAAAGGATTGATGACAGTGAAAAGATTGGCCCCTGTTTAACTGCACACATTTTCTTTTCCCAGATAGCCATATTAACTGAGGTAATGGTCATTACAGATTCAGTTAGACAGAGTATAAGATGCAAGAAGTATACAGAATAGATGCTGGACTATTATTTACATTTTAGACAACACATGACACTGTCAGAGGATGATGATGATGATGATGATGATGAACATTAGCACCTCAGAGCAAACAAAATTCATATTATAGATGAAAATTGTGGCATCTTGGGTTTAATTATCATACATCTATAGCCATGCTCCACAAAATTACATTGATGACTGTCATCTGACTTGAATGAATTGGAGGGCTAAAACAAACTTAAATTTTAATTGAGCCTATCAGGAACTTAAATAATTGTTGAGCCTTATAGCACAGGGTCTCATAGTATAGGCATAAAACTATTATATATATGCACTGGAACACACACATATACATATTAAACATATGTTTTAAGTGTTTTAAGTCTATAATCATGTTGAATCTCTTCTAAATAGCTGTATAGCTGCTGAAAAAGTTAGCCCCAGTGGACACTAAATCTAGGAGGTGTCTGACTCTGTGTACTCATTTGACATGACGTCACTGACTAGAAAGAAATCAGACCCAGCCTCTAATTCATGTGTGTGATTTTTCTTATGGCCACTGGTGGTGGTGCTGTTGTTCTTGGTTCCGGCTGGCCCTGCAAAATTATTATCTGGATATGTGGCAGCATAATGCCATTAATTCATCATAAATGTTTACCAATATAGGCATTTGTAAATGGCATAAATTTCCATAAAAATGGAGATATACCATTTTCTTATAACAACACTGAACCCCTCGATCACAAGATGCTGCCATTCTTGGCCAGTCTGTTCTTTCACCTCTTGGATATACTATAATTAGAGATGATAAAAATGTAATAATGAATTTTACTTTTCATGTGATTCAAAAATCAACTGGGTCTCAGGAGAAGTCCATACAAATATATGCAAAGTGAGGATCACCTGGCTGGATTTCATTTGATATGAATGAAGTCATAAAGAAATGCACACACTAACCCTACCCCTAACCCTTAAACCATTCTAACTCCATGCAAATCGAATTATGTAAATTTATCACTTCACAAGTATGAGATCATGTTAAAAAAACCTGTAAATACCCCAAACCAGACATTTCCCCAAGATAAACAATACCCAGATGCGGAATAAAGTGAAGTCTGGGTGGAATGAAACATAACCAACTAAATCAGGGGTGTCAAACTCATTTTAGGGCCACATGTTGTGATTGCTTAAGTATTCATTCCAATTGCTGTAAAATCACTAAATTAGTTGTTTTTGGAAAGAGACATGGTTGCAGGGTAAGCTCCTTTCATTTTGTAAAGCACAACATTTCGAAAGAAACTTGTGCAAGTCTCAAATGTTGGCGAGATGGGGCCCGCTTTAGGAGGGCTCCTGGTAGAGGGTTGTACATTACCCATTGGGGGTTTTAGGGGAGTTCTTGGGGAACTCAAGTCCTTTAGTGCTCAACTGTTCAGTATATGCCTAAAGTAGATTTTGCCTTACTTGTAAGTCTTTGGATAAAAGTGTCTGCCAAAGTGTCTGAGAATAAACTGTAGAGTATAGTAAACATTCCTCTGTTTCTGCTCACTCTCTGTAGGCTAAAATCAAAGAACAAAACTGAATGTAAGAGAAAAACAGTTGAGTGTTAAAGAACTTGTGTAAACCTGTGTCATGAAGCATGAGCTGGTTTAGAGGATTCTGCAGCAAAATTCCTCTCATCATGGCTTTCTTTCTTTCATTTATTCCAGGCATTCTGGTATTTCACTTGACGTCTGCTTTTGCTCTTTCTGTGGATCTTTCATCCACAGCCGAATTATAGCATTGTGTAAAGTAAACATTTTGAATTACACTCTGCTATCCATAATTCAGTGTTACACAGCAGGGGTCTGAGATCTAAAGAAGTTGTGCTTTGAACAACAAGTGGCCTGAGAGCTCATCAGTGCTGAAATGTTCAGAAAGAGGACCGAGATCCCTTTTAATTCCACTCGTATTGTGAACACCAAAGGAAACAGCTGTAAATGACGTTGCTGCTGCTTCTTTTGGTGTTCACAATACAAGTGGACTCACAAAGTGGACACGGTTCTCCTTCTGGACATTTTCCCATTGATGAGCTCTCGGACCACCTGTTGATCGCACCACAACTTTTTTTTTTAGAGATAGGACCCTGGCTTTGTAACACAGAATTGAACCGAAATACCAAAAGCATCTGGGGGGACAAAAGGAAAGAAAAGAAGAGGAGAATTTTGTTGTGGAATCATCAAAACCAACTCATGCTTCAAGCCTACATTCATAGTCCTAAGTGGTTGGTGTATCCAAATACACCCATACAGACTATATAACAGACTATATACTACTGCCTAACTACTAAAGGGAAATCCTCAAAATCATGCAACCCCCTGAGTAATCTGTGTCTCCAGTATGGAAAAAAAAAAAAAGCATGTTAAGTATCATTGATAATTATTGCACTAACAGGTCTGAGTGTAATAGTTTTTGTTTTGCCCTTTCCAGACAGAGAAAATGTTTGGCTTGAGCAAAATGTATTTATTAAAAATACTTTTATTAGTTTGCTGGTGTGCTTTAGAAGCTGCAACAATATTGAACAGTTCACAATGGGATCACCTTAATTATGTTGTTTTAGCCCAGCAGTGTTCATGTAATGCATGATTTATGTCTTGTATTTATGCCAGACGTTATTAGACAGAGGCCAAGATTCCAGCATTTATTTTCTGGTCGGAATATTGGCATCTTCCTTAGAGGTTTCTTGTGCTCATGTAACCTTGTGTGTTAAATATATTACTGATTTGCTTGTACGTCTGAAGAACTCTTTAGAGAGTTAATTGGATCTGTACCTAGTGGTTTAATCTCACAATAATTATTGTTAAATAAAATCTTTGTTAGACATGCTACATGCCCTGACACATTATTCTTACATGAGGTTGGGTAAAAATTGCACCAGCGCTTTTCAACCACACAGTTTGCCCATACAGCTACAAAAAGCAGAACAGTACAAAGAGATTAGAAATATTATCGACTACTACCCTTTGACTGTAAGCTCAGGCTTACAATGAGGAAATAATTGCACAGTCCAGCACCACTGACAATCGTAAACAACTAGGAACACCTTTAATGAAGTTGTGGTGTGAACAACAAGTGGTCTGAGATCTCATCAGTGCTATAATGTTCAAAAAGAGAACTGCGCTCTCTTATAAGTCCAGTTGTACTGTGAACACCCAAGTCTCCAAAAGGAAACTACCTGCAAATGTCCTCAGTGCTTTTGGCATTCACAGCACAGGTGGGCTCAGAAAGGGGCTTCTTTCTGGATGTTTTTCCATTGAGACCAGTTGTTAATCACACCAAAACTATTGCATAAGCTGCCATTTACTTCCTCGTCATTTTTTGTGGATTAGAAACCTTGGAGCACCTCTACATCATTAATTGGACCATTCTAATCTCCACGCACCTCTTTAGTGACTTTCATCACACAGTGATCATGCTGTTACCAAAATACAGGGAAAAAAAGGAAATCTTTTAGACTTCTAAAGAGTGGGGAAGCTGTGGGACTGCATATTCATCAATATTCTGTCGTAGATCTTTGATGGCTACTTGCTATGAGTTTCTCTTTCATTGGTAACTGTTGTGAGGTTGTACTGTCGGTTGTAAGTTTTCTTGCACTTGCCACAACAGTCATGTACAACTTCCAGACTTGACTAATTCTTTCAAACTCACTCAAACAAAACCTCTGGAAATGCCAAAAGACAATCCAGCCATACCTGAGAGAACCATGCAACCAGGCAACCATGTGTTCTGACTAGATCATGCGAAGGAATCGATTATCTAAGCAAAAACTGGTGGGGTATGGTTCTTTATTAGTATCTCAGGATGCACTTGCGTAAAAGTATTCTTGCAGATTTGATTGCCATTGCTGGTATATTTGACAATTAAATGTAGATATTTTGATTGTGATCTTTCCCTCTGTTTTGTTAACTGCTGATTTCACTGTGCTCTGGGACTTTAACCAGCTCAATCAGATCAATGCAGCCAAATATTATCAGCTTTCCAACCAGTGGCCAAAAACAACGGATCACTGTTACTCCAACATAAAAAATGGAGATAGGTATGTTTCATGGTCTTATTTTAGGATATTGGACCCTCCATCTATGCTGTAGCTACCTGGTTTTAAGAGCAAAACACGTCTGATTGTAGAAAAAGACACACAACTTATAATCCAGTGTTGTACTTTTGGTTAGTTACTTTGTTTCTGTGTAAAACATATGTATTGCCACTTGTACACTCCTATCCTAAACTGAAGCCCTAGATTGTAAATAATAATGGATTATCCCTAAGTGTCCTTTGAACCAAGGTTCAACACTTTTTTAGGCAGATACTTTGCAGACCAATTGGCTCCCATTTTTTTTTTACTGCATTACTTGACCTCTGTAGCAAGAGCTCCAGCCACTTCACCAATCACCTGTGTATTAGCACAACGTCTAACAGCCACTTCCCGCTTACATCCTGTTTTAAACGTATTTAAGCAGCTCGAGTTATGAAAGTCATTTCGAAGTCTTGCCATACAAAGCACTTGTGTACATTCAGAGTTTTTGCTGTTACTGACTGCCTTGCTGTGTTTTTACCATTGCCATGTCCATTTTGGCTGATTCTGATCATGTTTTCATCTTTTGTGTGCTTTTAATATTTTGTATTTTGGATTACAATTTCACTTTGCCTAATGAACCTCTTTGCACATGGATCCTCACACCAGCTCTGAATCAAATACATTCCAACTACTATGTCTGTCCCAAACTAACCAATGATAGTAAGGCCTTGGCAATTGTGATTATGAAAGCCTTTGAATATTTGCTACCTTTTGAATATTGGCTTACCTCAGTTCTGTTACAAGTATTTGCCTTGATTCATTGCAATGTGGCTACTGAGGGAATTGATGATTTGAGGATGTTGTCAACATGTGCCTCTATTTGGAGGCACTAAATACTTAGTCCAGGATTTTATTTGTAGATAGCAACCCCTCCTCATGACCAACTTATCAATAGATTACTTTCTTGAGAAATGAAAAAACAGGATGGTAAACCTTCTCTTTGTAAATGAAGGTACTCCTCAAGGCTCTGTACTCCCCCTCTTCTCTATTCAGTATAGCCTATTGATTGTTTTTAAAATTTCCCACTCTTGAAGGGGCCAGAATTTGTCTGCCTCATCTCCAACAACAACAAATCTATATATCAGAGGGAGGTAGCCTGTTTCATGGTGTGATGAATGGACAACTATCTGCAGATAAGCATGTACAAAAGTGGACTTCCTAGCTACCTTCCAGGAAATAAATGGTGCAACAGTGGGTGTAACTGATCTCCTCGAGTCCATCATTTCCAACATCCTACGATAAGATGGTAATGATTACACCATTGTTAGAAAACAGTCTTTTCTTCCTGGGTCATCCAAGTTGATCCCACTTCTGCTCTGCCTCATTACCTTCATCACTGCCTGGTTCTGCTTGGCTTCCACTTCCTTCAAGGCTAGGGTGCAGCATATCATTCACTCTGCTGAGAAGATTATTGCCTGCCAGCTTCCCTCCATCAGGGCTTTGTACCCTTTCAGAAGGAGGTAAAGAGCAAAGACCTGCATGGATCCCATTCTCCCTGACAATCGCATCTTCAACAAACCACCTTTACTAAGAGAGTTCATGACCAGTGCAATCCACATTATAGACAACTTCACTTTCTTCCCTAAAGCAGATGCATTTCTAAATGTGTATCTCTTCTCTCACTCACTATTCTCCTATTCTTCTTCTCTTGATGCCTTCTAAACTACACTATAGCTTCCTAATATATCCATGCTTAGTCATGTTATTGTTTATCCCACTCATTCATTATCCTTAGGCTATGTTTCTGTGCCATTTTTGGTCACAGGCACTGCATTGTGGTTACACTGTAACCTGGAAAATTGTGCAATTATTTGGTCCATTTTTAAATGAAATGCTGTTACTACCATTATTATGTCTATATTTATCCACCACCCTTTTCTGTGCCATTTAAAAAAAATGCTATTCAGCAACACAAACACACCAGTGATTCATGTATTAATATAATTATGCATAAATGTACACATTGTATCTTATTTATTTATACCACACTTCCTATACAATTTGTGCAATATGCATTCATTTCTTCACACTATTTGTTATAATTCTTTACAGTTTATTTGACATAGAGTCAAATGTCCTCCTTATTTATTTATTTGTTTGTTTGTAATACTTCATATATACATGTTTCAGGCTCTGTAGCTACTCTGTAGCTATCCTGTAGATATCCAGACTGCTATATGGCCTTAGTTCAAGGCAATATGGTGTGAACAACTTAAATATAGTGCTGTTCATTGTGAGTAATCCAGCGATATTATTAAAACTTTATTCATAAAGGTACAGTTATTAAGCTTTATGATTTTGAACACAGAAAGCAGTTAGTCTCACACAATCTCTGTCTCACGTATTAAATTGCTCAATACAGAGTGGGAGCTACAGTGATGGACTGCCAGTATATCAACTCACCAAAGTGACTGAACAGAATATAACATCTAAAGCCTGCACAAGTATGTTGTATATGTGCAGGTTGTAGGTGCTGCATTTTTTCCCCCCCCAAACTGTCTTCTTGTTACAAAAGACAGAAAACATAAATAGAGTTGAAATCTTGGTTTATTGAAAACACTTTTTATGTTTTTTTTCCCTTACCCATCCTTCCATAGGTTCGTGGAAAGTCCTGTTTGAGGGGTCACCAAAGAGATTTCTGGTAGGATTTCCCATGTTTTCATCCTGCATTTGTTTCAGTTAAGAGCTTTCAGTCTCAGCAAGTGTACATCTCAGTCATTTGTCAAAATTGTCCACCTCTGCTTTCTTCATATTGTCAGTGATGGATGGCCTTTTTATCCACTTTGCATTCCTCTTGTGCAAGTACTTCTCCAGAGTATAAGTTGATTTTTGGCACAGACAAGTCTAGGTGTAAAAATGAAACATTAATAACAAAAACTCGACCCATCCTTTACTGTGAATAGAGCAGTAAAGAGTTGTAGTTTGCTTTTTCTTACTGTTCCCACCATGGTGATTTACAGTTTGAAATTGCGTTCACTGAGACCTGATTTGTTGAACACAACCTGCATGTCTTGGTTTTTTTTCTAAAATGCTTAATCACATGAGCCTTTAGTATTACCTACTTAGCTTCCTGAGTGGTCTAAGTATTTGCTGTGTTGTATACAGAATTGAGCTGTTAATGAGCTACTCCAATCATATTCAGCCCCTTGCCACATGAGAAGCAAATTAAAAAATATATAGTGACTTCACATATCCCAGAGGAAGCAAGTGATGGAAGGAAACCCATGTAGGTGGTGGGAGTTGCCTAGGAATAAATTGGGAGAACATTTGTTGGGGAAAATGTATGTATGGCATCAATACCATCCTTGCTGAGCATGTCATAAAATCGCAAAAATGATTTTCATATCTGTCTGTCTGACTCTCTCTGTCTATTGGTCTGTCTGTCAATCAATCTGTCTGTCAAACGTTTGTCTGTCTGTCTTACAGTCTGTATGTCTGTCTTTCTGTCTATTGATCTATCTATCTGTCTATTTCTCATTTATCCGCCTCTCTGTCTGTCTATCAGTCTGAATGTCTGTATTTCTGTCAGTAATATTAGATATCAATTTAAATTCAAGAACAGCTCCAGGGTCCTGGGTTTGATCCTGAGCTTGGGCTAATGTTCGTGTAGAATTTCACGTTCTCCCTGTGTCCGTGTGGGTTTCCTCTGGAGTCTCCATTTTCAAACATTAATAAGCATTACAACCACTACCAAAGCAATCAAGATATTACAACCTGTCCCCATCATCATGCTTAACCTTTAACATTGTCTTCAACATCAGTGTGATATCGCAAAATATCTCATTATTTAAATTAAACACACATATACCATTGTAGACAGCCAGAATAACAATAACTTTAGCAATGTCCAAATATTTATGGACCTGACTGTATATTTAAGTAGTTCACTGCTTTGCTAACATTAATGATTAATCAATTATTAATCATATAGGCTGCTTTTAATAATTAATTTACCATTTACAGTCTTTATGTATTTCTGCTTAAACTTTAATATGTCGCGTTGCTTTCGGATCAATTGTTGAATGTTTAACAAATGGAATAATGAAAAATTTAATAATAACAAATTTCCGATCCACAATTTGTTAATACAAGAGTGAAATATTAGCTTAAGCAGGAAAGATGTACATTAGAACAGAGATAAGGAGGATACATATTACTTGGACAAACGTTCATCAGCTGTGCAAGTGAAGTGAAACCCGTAGATATTGAAACATTTGTCATTTCTTGTTCATTTCTTCTTTATTATTATTGTCATTATTATTGGGATTTTGTTTTACAATTTGAACTTTACGAGCTCATCATCTGCTCAATAGTTATAATTCTTCAGTCACCTGTTTCTCTAGGAAAATTTACTACATCTACACAAATGGCTTTTTTTATTCATTCGGATTCAAATCTGTGTTATTTTTTTCCATGTCATTACCTATAGACATTTTATGAGTAATTAATGCAGAAATCCAGGTTATTCCAAAGGGTTCATCTCACTAGCATTTTGATGAAGGATGTGAATTACAGTTAAATTCCTTGAATTTTCTTTGATAAAACCTTAATTCACATAATTCACAAACAATGGTATTTAATATTGCTAGGAATAGAAGTTGAATAAAGGCATTTCAGATCTGTTTTACTGATATATGATGTGTGCGTTTCATATTATTTTAAACAAGCAGAGCTTCCTTGTTCCTGAATGTCGGACAAATATGAAATGGTGAGCGACCTTGCTGCAGTAACAAACTCTTCTTCTTGAAAATACAGTATGTACATGCACATGCATTGAAGGGAATCCCCACAGCCATGCTTCAACATCTAGCGAAAAGCACTGAGTGGAGTGGAGTAACAAACAGGAGACCAGCTCCATGTTATTTCACCTAACAGGTAGTGTTGTGGCTGAGGCCACATACACGGTATTCTTACTTTTTCACCTGTAGAATCATGCCGAGTTATACATACGCAATAGGAGGTTGTGTTGTAATATCTCGAAAATGCCTTATTTAGGTAGCAACAGTTTCTGACTCGGAATTACAGAACTTCTTGCAAAGAACACGAACACATCACGAATCATTCACGTGCCGTGTACCAGACAGGTTGGACAGTGATCAGTCCAGGTAATTAGGGCAGAACCAAGCACTCCATGCTTTGTGCTCACCTAATTAAGAGACTGCAATTTAATTGATTTCGTTTCAGCATGGTGCATGGGGGCATTTAGAGGAAAATAGAGAAAACTTCCTTGGACCTGATGGAGGAACTCTTAAGAAGTGAAAATGAACAGCAAATTAAACTTGAATCTAAAACTTTAAAAGACTTTCTTCACAGAGACAGAATTATTTAATATCACTTGCAGGCTGCTGTACCAGGTCTCAACTACGTGCAAATATTTCCAATGTATTTATGTTTTGTTTTTTTTTTCACTAGTGGTACATGCTCATTATTCATTCATTTATATATCTTTAGTAAGTGCTTTATCCTGCTCAGGGTGAATCCGGAGCCCATCCTGGGAACACTAGTGGTGAGGAAGGAATACTCCCTGGATGAGATTAACACGGTAACTGAAGGCAGCGTTCTTCGAAAGTAGCTTTCTTACTTGACAGCAATTTAACTGCAAAGTAATTGGAAGGATTCGAAATGACCTTTGTAGGCTTCTCCAGTTACAAGCGCCACCCTTGAGTAGATTGTGACTTGACAGTGATTGCATTTCAGTGTGCCACAACTGCAGTGCACTGATGAAAATGAACTGCAATGCATCAGGGAATCACGTTAACTTCTAACACAAAGTCTGAATTCAAATCTTAAAAAGCAATACATTGCTCTTTGTTTTTCACTGAAGAGACAAAGCAATGTAAGATCAGTGCAAAGGTTTTACAAACAGTAAGTACATGTTTTTTGGTTTCAGAGCAAGATTTCACAAATAGCTAACTCTTTTTTTTTTTTTTTTTTTTTGCTTCAGAAAATGTAGAATAGCATCAGCTAAGTATAGTGTATATATAGAAATTTCAGATTTTGGATGCTTCTAGGTTGTACTATATAACACAAACAATTTTGTAATTACCCATCTTGCTTAGCCTTAAACATGACTATTAGCTGTAATGATGATGGACCCATGCCATTGTCTGCTTGTTGATGTGTCAGGTGGGTCATATTTTGTTTGCGCTAGTGTTCCTTTTTGTTTTTACCTCTATGACAGATAGTTTAACTGAAGTGTCATTAGCAATTAGCCTGGGAGCCGTTTTTCATGCACATGAGCTTGTGAGCTCGTGCTGCAGGGAGGAGGTGATGCGAATTGATCGTGCTTCATTGATTTCGTAATTGATGTTGGTGCATTGGCTACTCTTTTTTTTTTTAAGTGTAACAACACACAAGGCTTGTCATTTATATTGAGCGTTAAGGAGGTCTTCTATTTCTGGCCAGGTAAGGATGTCACATGTTTTGATTGGCTAAATGCACTTGGCTTAAAGGCCAGATCACTTATCACTTACAAATACCAGAAATATCATGGTACTAATATCAGAAAAACACTCATCTGTGCCTGTGCCTTTTATAGTATTTGTTTTTCATCTGCCCTTCTTTCTTTCTGTCTTTTATTAGCTACTCATTCAGACTTGGACAATACATTACAAAGTAGAAAGATGGAAATCTCATGAGAACTGTGACGTCTAAACCACAAACCATGTCCTGTGATGACCCCCCAGAGAGCATGGAGCTG
Source organism: Pangasius djambal (assembly GCA_022985145.1). Classification (NCBI taxonomy): domain Eukaryota; kingdom Metazoa; phylum Chordata; class Actinopteri; order Siluriformes; family Pangasiidae; genus Pangasius; species Pangasius djambal. The sequence continues at coordinate 15,338,364 of CM040994.1, forward strand.
CCTGGAGAACACACACAATACAGTACCTCATACACACATTCACACACACAAGCACACATACATATACACCAATAGGACTGATACAAGGACTTGAAAAATCCATCAGTGTCATTCTTCTAGCCTTTGCAAGATGAATGCTATTTTCTCGCTTTATCAGCCAAATGTAATGGACCATTTGAAGGTTGTAGCTTCTCTCAGACAGGAAATGGGTCCAGAGACCACCGCAAAATATGAGGACTGTACTAACCAGACTAATAAAGTCTTTCTGGTGCTTTTTTATTTGGTTATTTGTGTAGTAATTGTGTAGAAACCATAAAAGCAGAAATTGTACTTACACCAGTACAACTCATTGGTGTATACTGTATATAAACAAGAGCACACAAATGGGCTTGCACCACCTAAATATGTATACCAGGGGTTCCCGTGACCCCACATGGAGTTGTTTGATTTACAAATGGGGTGACGAGATCAACGGAATCTCCTCTTTTGTTTTATTCATTTATTTTACAAATTACATAGTAGAAATATGAAAATGGATTTTGCGTGCTACTACTTCGAAATGTTACTGGGAGTCACATTCAAACAAGCTTCATTTAAATGAGGCACGTACATGTGATTTTAGTCTTTTTCACTACCCAGATATGCTGGACTGAGTTTCCAAATTTCTCCCTCCATCTACCTCTGCTAGTTCCTTGGCAACATTGAGTGACTCTGACTCAGTGAAAACTCAGAAGGCAAGAAAACGAACTTGCTGACTATGAATTTATAAGTCCGAAAGTATAACTGTGGGAAAAAATGTAGGGTGGTCAGGGCTTGGGGTTGCGGAAAATTCAAAATATTCATTCTGGGTCATTTGCCCAAAATGTTTGGGAAATTCTCATGTATAGAAGAAGGATGGATTTGCAGAATATTTGATTTGTCCATTGGTGAATTGCTGCCTCACAGCTCCAAGGCCACTGGTTCGATCCTGAGCTCAGGCTACTGTCTATGTGGCGTTTTCCACAGATTTCCATGTTCTTCCCATGTCTGTGTGGGTTTCCTGCCATTAAACATTCCAATAGGTGTACTGGCTATGCTCAGTTACCCCAGGTATGAATGAGTGTGTGTGTGTGTGTACATGGTGCCCTGCAGTGGACTGGTGTCCTACTCAGGGTGGGTCCCCGTCTCAAAGCCCAGTGTTCCCAGGATCCACTGTGACCCTGACCAGGATAAAATGGTGAAGATACTGAAGATAAATGAATGAATGAATGAATGGTAACATAGTGACATCACTGTATTGGCCTCTGAGGTCAAAGCATCTACAATGCTACAATGATCATTTAAATCAACATGACTTCCATGTGATTCATTAAGTCTATATAAATGACGTACATTCTTCTGGAAAACCTTCTGCTGTAGGGTTCTGTATGGCAGCTTTAAGGGTTTCCCAGAGGAACAAACCAAATTGGCCTTTAGAATTCTAGATTTTAACCTCTGGCTCTAAGATTAATCAATCATAAATGTGATTTGAGGTCAGAATTGTGGTGGCCATTGGAGTTGCAAGGCTTATTTTTCTGAGTAGCAGCCACTACCCATGCCTCATGTATAACTATTTCAGTTATATACTCAATATACAGTAGCTATTCTAATTTTCAGCCAGTTACCAAAGATTAAGCCAAGGGTTCAGCCCCCTTAAGGAGTCGATCTCATAAATGTGATTTGAGATCAGAGTTGGGGTGGCCATTGGGGTGGTGAGGCTTATTTTAGTGGCAACTGCTATCCTGTGGCCATAGTGGCCACACCCCATAGCTACATCATTTACTTACATAATATAGCTATTGCAATTTTCAGACAGTTGCCAAAGAATATAAAAAAGCCAGTGGTTTAGCCCCTTTATTTACTTGAGGCACAGCCATTCACATTACTGCGACTTTGTAACAAGGGACTGGATCAGCAATATTCAATAGAGCATTGATTGCACGCCAGCGAAGCATGTCAGGCAAATACCCAGGAGCGATGTTCTCGCCCTCCTCTCTTTCTCTTTAGGTCTATAATCTTCTGCAATTGGATTCGGTACATAACCTTACTTTAATGCCTACTTAAAGGCCCTGTAGAAATCAATTTCACCTCGACTTTTATATACATCTGTGTCCAAAGTTTGAATTACACTTTGTAACCCTTAAAAAGAAGCTAAACTCGCTGCCAAAGTTTGGAGGATATTAGGCATGTCATGTCCAAGGCTGCATCCGAAATCGTGTACTGTGACAGTACGTACTGCATTCGATTCAGTACCTATGGCTCGGGCGTTGATAGAGTACGTACTGATCAGTATATGTGTGTAGTATGAATACAATCCAGACTTACTAGATCAGCCATGTTGGCACTGTCATGTGACCTACGACATCATCATAACTGCAAAAACTGTCCATTGCTTCCATACTGCAGAATCTCGGCGGAAGCAGTACGTCATCCGGATATTTCTCGCCTACTGTTTTATGAATACTGAAAACTCAGATGTACTACTCTTTTGGCATACTGCTTTTCGCCTACTGTATAGTAGGGTAGTAGGGATATTCGGACGCAGCCGGAGTGCGTGTACATCATGAGTCCCATCCAAAACAGTGTTCCCACCTCGAGCACAATATTCCAAGGATGCACTCATATTTCAAACACGATGTTTGTTCTCAATTCCAATTCCAGGGGTGATGTTTTGTCATGAGACACACTTTATATTAGTGGTGTTGTAACTTAGCCACTCTCGCTAGGACCTATTTGTGTATTTCAGTAATAGCTTTTTATGTACATTTATCATTTTTGGTCTATGCTTTTGCTTTGTTAGTTTGAAAGTGTAACATCCGGACATGTAACACCTGCGGTCACAGGGCAGAGGGAGGCATAGACCACCTTCTAGTAATAGTTATCCCCATGAGAACTCCATCTCCCATCTTGCAGTGCGGTCATTACTGCAATTGGTAGCACCTGGGCCTACTCTATTTAAGCGTGAGGGTGAACCACTCAGACGCTGAGTCTTTTGTGTAGACGAGGCCGGTAAATGGTATATTTCCTAGAACTTTGTGGAAGAATGGGGGAAAAAAAAAAAAAAAAAAAAACCACAAACAAAAAAACCCCCACTTCTTTGTAGTTAAAAACAAATTCTTTTCTGAGTGGAGATGGGTTGGTGGACCGAGTAGCTGGCCGTCCCGCACTCTCCCTTTCTTCCTCGCTTGTATTTTACTCTGGTCTTATGACCTATACTTTCGCGCGGCGTCGCTCTTCTCCCGTAGCTCACGCGGTAGCGCGTTCGCTTCTGACCGGGAGGATATGTGTTCGATCCTCGCCGTCGACTACATTCTCATTCACTTTTTTTCTGTCAGTTCTCCTATTTCTCTGGTTCTCTGGCGTTGCTGCTGCATCATCTGTTAATGCTGCTCGGTGCAGATGCACTCTCATTTGCAATTCTGAGAACCAGGTTTAATCCCCTTTAAGCACAACTGTAACTTCACTCTCTTTGCCTGGCTAAACTCTGTTGGGTCCATTCTTTGGGTGTTCTGAGCATGCTGGTTGTTGAGATGCTCAAAAGGCAAAAAAAAAAAAAAAAAAAAAAATTGATTAATGTTCATAAATGGCTTTGTCATAATCATCTGAATAAAGTATCAGAAATGATCATAAAGCAAACCTGAACCTTGTGTACATACTGCAGCTAGATAGCTGAAATATGGCCTGGCCAAGCTGGCCTCTGATTATGAGTTTAAATGCAGGAAATGATGCATAATTTAACACCCGTTCTCTGCATCAGGCTGTTGCTGTGATACGGGACTGAGGGTGATTTATAATTCTTAGAGGCAACCAAGCAGCACAAGTAAATAAAGAACTTTAAAAGAATAGCAGCACAGCATGTGTCCCAAATGGTGGTGCAGACTTCACACTGTGATAAGAGCTCTTATTAGAATCCGTTCTAACAAGTCGATCTCGGCTATTGATAAACCTTTAAAGAACATGCTGTTTGGGACTGTGTACATAGATTCCATGTCACAAACAAGAGTTGCTGGAAAAGAGAGGATCCTGACTCCTATCTGGGTGTGTCTGCAATCAGAATGAGTTCATTCAGATGTAAATTTCTTCCATGTACCCTAAATTTGAAATATCTTGGCATCTCTGTTTACATGTAACACATGTAAATGTAGAGATGGCTGGTATAAGTGTGCTAATGTGGCTAAGTTCGTCTTTTCTGAAAGATAAAGACTTTACTATAAGGTTAAATCTTTTTGACATCAAAATAAGATTATTTGCTGTTAACAAATGTCTTTAGGAGGATTATTTTAGTTATAAAAAGCACTGAATACACAGAATGGTATGAAAGTGAGCCTGGGGCTGATCTCTTTCTAGCCCAGACTGTAGATGAAGCCTATCAGTTAATGAATTGCCTTGCTTTCATTTTTAATAAGTTCTAAGTTACACTAGCCAAGACCAAGGAGATGGTGGTGGTCTACAGGTGGGACCAGCCCCATTACCATCATGGGTTAGGACACTGAGCAGTTTGACACCATCTCGACAACAAGCTGAACTGGAAAGTCAACTCGGAGGCTGTGCACAGGAAAGGGATGAGCAGAATCTACTTTCTGATGAAGCTGAGGTCCTTTAATTTGCAGTACGATGTTAGATCCTCTACCAGTCTGTGGTAGCCAGTGCAGGCTTCTTTGCAGCAGTATGCTGGGGCAGCGGCATCAGAGCTGGAGCAAAAAAACAACAACCTCAAACTGATTGAGAAGTTCGGCTCGGTCTTGGGCTGCTCTCTGTATTTATGCTTTGTATTGAACATTGATTTTGATTTGGTATTTGTGTAAATCACTGAGAACCATGAGCTTACTATTGTTTTACTATTCATATATGTTGGTAGCTGTGGGTCCCTGGAGGAATAGTGGTTAGGCCTTAGCACTCTCACTGCCATGGTCCAGGTTTGATTCCAAGCCAGGGAACCAACCCCAGCCACTGGGGTTGCACAAGACAGTAAGCTCCCAGTGCTGGTCCTAAGCTTGGATAAAATCAGGGAGGGTTGCATCAGGAAGGGCATCTGGTGTAAAACTGTGCCAAGTCAAATATGTGGACCAATGATCCACTGTGGCGACCCCTAATGAGAGCAGCCGAAAGAAGAAGATGATGATGTTGGTAGCTGTGAGCCACAGTCATGTACCACTTAATGAACTACCACTTGACCTATTGTTTCATCACGGTGGTCTATGGAGTTTCTTATGTTCTCCCTGTGCCCATGTGGGTTTCCTCACACCTCCCAAAAACATGGTAGTAAATGGACTGGAGGCTCTAGACTGCTCCTGGTGAGAATGTATGTGTTCATGCTGCCCTGTGTATCCCCACCTTCGAAACCCAGTGTTCCTGGAATAGACACCGAATCCACTGCAGCCCTGACCAGAATAATGCATTTACTGAAGATTAGTAGATGAATGAATTCTTAACAATATTCCTAATGAAGGTTGTATTCTCAACCATCTTCCTGAGGACACTTCACCCTGTTTTCTTAAAGTTCTAAACGAAGAGTACTTGTTTGGGGAGGGGGATGAAATAAAAACAAAATGTTTCAAGTTAAAACTATTTGTTAAATACTATTTTATTCAGAAGTACATTTACAGTTACACATATGCATAAACTTCACTATTCGCTATTAAGTAAATTGCAACCATAACACTCAGAATGTTGAAGACAATGGAAAATATATCTTCAAATTAATGTCTAAACTGGTCATGTAATTACAAACGTATTATCAGTAATGACAAAATTACATACACCATCAAAAGCAGGAAGTTAGCTTCTAACAATTTGCACAAATGTAAGAATTACTTTGTAGATTATTATTATATAGGACTTAAGGACACTTCATTTAAAGTGCGGAATGGATGGCTTTTAGCACAAGGCCTGAGGCAAAAGTTGTGTGTAAGATATAAATTCTATTAACTACAGTATAGATCTTTTAAGCACATCACCTTCTTTGAGTCAACTCAGTGAAAGCGACCCAGCAGGGGGCACTGTGAGAGTAGTTTTAATCGAAACGGCCACCTGCTTACCCATTTGCCCTGTACTGCTTTAGGAGACACACACCAAGAGCTCTGAGAGTGACCAGGCCTGTTCACTGAAGGTACTTTTTCCTGTGGTACTTTTTGTAAGTCAGGAACTCTGAGCTCAAATCAGCTTGACAGGTGCTGCGTCACGCTCAGCCTGATCATCCTAACATTGCCTCACAGAAATCTTGGCTTCTCATTAATAATACCTTGAGCTGAATTCCTACCTGAGTTGTTTACTTGACATTTTTTCTTCCATGGCTATGAGGTTATGCTGACAAATTTTACCGTACCTGGGATCGTTTTGTAGCTGTTGAGAATTAGTGACTGATTAATTTGTGATTCATTTCTCAAATATGACCTCCGAATAATGTAGAAAGTGTTTTTTTTTGTTTTTTTTTTGTGGGTAATTCCATGATTGCAAGGCCTAAGTGCAATCTTTAACTAAACTCTTTTACTCTTTAACTAAACTTCCTTAATTTTAAAAACATTTTTCAACAGTTAATCTAAGAAAACCTCCATTTAACCATTCATAACACGTGTTAACCAATCTTGGGCAACAATCTCATTTTGTTAAAGTTTTGTGTACCACCAAAAGGATGCTAATCTTGACCCACCATACCACCTGGGATTTTAAGGGGTTAGACAAGTAGATATGGCTTTTAAAGAACATGGACTCCCATAGATCAGATTTTGAAGATAAACAGGGGATCTGGGCTAGAACTAGCACACCTGTACCTCCTGTAATTCAAACATATCACGATTTTTACTATTTCATGGCGTCCATGATGTCCTCTAATTTTCAAAGGAGACATTATTATATAACATTATATAACTCCCAGAATCCATTGATAGGGCTAGAATATTCTCTTGGAATCACTGTAGTTACTGAATATTTTAGGTAAATACTAAAACATATTCTTTAAGTTTAATGACCGTATAATCAGCTGGGAGCTGGGGAAACGGCTAGAATATAAAACAGACTTGTTAAGAGGGCAGACTTTCTAAGTTTTCAACAGTTTAGCAATACACTGTAGACAAACTGTTATGGTAGGTGTGTTTTTTTTTTTTGTTTTTTTTAAACTATTTAACCCATGACCTGTTGATTGGTCCAGATTTCCAAGCACCATCTTTTTTTAACTACATTCCTTTGCTGTAGTTATGGAAGTTATATTAGATACTGAATAATATGCTGTAAGATACAGTGGGTAAGGAACAAAAAATTTGTAGTTTATTTAAGTCAACTTTAAATAAATAAATAAAAACTGTCAGCTTGGTCAGCTGCAATAGTCAACTTTAAAAAAAGAAGTCAACATTTTTTTTTCTTTTTAAAAAAAGAAGAAATTTCTACTTAAATCGATAATAAACTGGGATTATTATTTTGGGGTTTCAGAATTGTATCACATTTGAGGTGTACTGCTTTCAGTGACTAACTCTAAAAAGTCAACTTAAAAAATGGTCACCTTAAAATGAAGTCAACATAAAGAAGTCAAATTTTTAAGTCACTCTATAAAAGTCAAATTTTTAAAAAAGTCAAGTTAATTTTTTTTTTTTAAGTCAACTTAAAATTAAAACGGTCAACTTAGTCAACTGTAAGTAAAAGGTCAACAATGGAAAAACAATCAACATTACATTTAAGTGGATTTCTTTAATGCATAATAACCTGGTAGTTTAAGGGGTTATAAAACACTTAGCCTTTTAAAACCTGTAGCAGAATTTAAGGTGTAGTGTTTCTCAGTGACTTCTTTATCTCTAGCAAGTTAAACTATACGTTTCAGATTCTTGTATTATAGTGTTATTTTATCCTTCCACCCCTAACAGTGACCCATACTTATTGCTCATAATAACCAATGACCCATTGCATTTTCTCATGCCAAGTTTTGTAGTACTGTTTGGCTATGGATAAATGGGTTGCATAAAAACATTTCCACCCTCAGGGCTTTACTTTGACAGTAGACTCGGGGGGCTGAAACAGCCAGCGGACTCCAAAACCTTGCCCTTTAGAAAGGATACTGCCCAGGTCCTTGGTGCAGCTCACTGAATAAACGTGAATCCAGCAGGAATGTTGGAGTTCTGTTTGGGGTATGTAATATTATTCATTGTGGGAATGTGATCAAAGGAACAAGTGTTTGAGCAGAATCTGAATGTCGCATTGCATTATCATGTATTTTGCTCATATGAGTTTATGGTAAGTGAACAAATTCAAGAGTTACATGAATACTTGAAAGGTTCCAACTTTTTTAAACTGAGCAGCTTGAGGCTATGATTGCTCAGCACTTAAGGGTTTTTTTTTTCTTTCTCCTGCTGAACAAAAAGTTGCAAATTGAATTCCTGGGACTGCTGGGGAGCCATGGCCTTCGGGCAAGACCTGCAATGGAACGGCTTTATGTTTGGATTGGATTCTGCCTTACTTGGATAAATTAAAATGTTCACTTGTAACAACAACATGAAACGGCACAGTTCAGCTTGTAAATGTAACATTTTAAGAGCTCCCAATGTATAAGAAGTAGACCTACTACACCTATAGTCAGTGATGGCTGGTTGTAATATTAGATGGGTGACTAAAATCTAATATCTATCAGTAGCTCTACAATGAAAGCTTGGCAATTGTATTCATAATTGTTTCGGATCTGTAATGACGTGTAATGGTGTGTTATGGATGTGTCGGCAAAGCAGGCTGAGTAAATTCGGCACAAATTAAATCTGTTTATCTTTGAAAGACAGTGGGGCTTAGCTATGCTAGCTCATTCATATCAGCTTCTCATTTTCCTTGAGAATAATCTACAGTATGTTCTGCTGCAAAAAACATTTCCCTATTTATTATGTGTATATCTCTGAGAGTATAACACAAGGCCTAAAGATGAGTTTCAGAACCTTTTGACCTTGGTTCCTGTATGTTTTCAGGGCTGGGCAATATGGTCAAGAAATCTTTTTGAACGGTATCTTCTTTTTTAAATCCTTTTAATGTCCATATTTATTGATAATTATGATTTGAAGTGTTTTTATTCCTCTTATACCACAGTATTTTGTCAATGATTAACAATTCATTTAATGATGAACAATACATAACATGTTATTGTTACATTTACATTAATCATTATTGTTACATTATTACATGTTGTGGAACATCCACTACTGTAACACTGGATTGCACTGTGTGTTCATGACCTCAGAAAAGTTCAAGCTTTGTATTAAACCACTGTATTAAACGACAGAACATCATAATTATTTTGTCTAGTCTAACCCCATATTCCAGATAATTAATTATGTCCCTGTGAATGAATACAGATAGAAACTTCATCTGGAAACTTCTGCATGCCATCACCTCAGACATAGAAGACATAGTGTAGACCTCAGAAAGTGAAATCTCTATTGTGGACCATATGTTTCATCTGGTACAGATTTACTCACTTTAACTTGAAAGGCAGTTTTCCTCTGAAAGTCAATGCTTTATGTCATATTTCAGCCTGATCTCCTGAGAAATTTGTATGAATCTGAACAACATGATCGCATTGTTGGGTATGAACGGTAACTGAGTTGCACCTGGTGATTTTTTTAAAATAAGCACAGCTACAGTATTTGTTATTGAAGTTTCGGTGTTCATATCTGTGTGTTTATGTTTTATCTCTTTCATCTAGTTAGTCTGGCCTCCTGTTTTATTCTCAAAGTGCATCAAAAGACCTTTCCAAAATCAGGTTTTGGAATCTTACCATTAGCAGGGTCTGCCATGTAGTGCCAAAAAGTAGCTAAGCTGATCACCAAGCTAGCTAAATTTCACTGAAGGGGGCAGTTGCTAGCTAGCTAGCTAGCTAGCTAGCTACACCTATAAATAAACAACAAATTTCCAAAGCGACCACTAACATAACATGGCATAAACATAACATTATACTTACAATTAATTTGCAATATTTACAAGTTACAAAGCAAAAATACCCAGCCATAATAGTTGCATAAAAATGTTACAGATTGGGCTTCTCAATTCCGAGCACTCTACAAATCTGCTGTCTACAGACTGGCAGGACCCAAAATGAAGTATTAAAAGCCTGTAGTCCAATGAGAGATAATCTTTGCTCCCATTAAAATAGTACACACAGCATCCTGTTGAATCCATGCATCAGTGGAGTTCTATCGGTGGTATGTCTACTGGCTTCTGACTGATTCGCTAAAATATTGAAATATTGATGGATAATATAGACACAACATTTCATTGCCACATTGTAAAGGAATTTTAGGGGAGGCAGTGGTTCCCATTTAGCCCCAAAACAATTGCCAGTGCCCTTAACCCTAACCTTTACTGGTTTATTTCATTTTGTATAAAATTGTGATGAATTTGCAAGCATGAGAATGGGTTGATCTCACAAGTTCAAGTTATCCCATTATTCCTAGATAAAACTATATTTGTAAGTAGGAATCCTCTTTTTTCTGTGACATTTTGTGCTTATTTTAAGCACAATAACATTAGACTTCCTTAAACTGATCCACACTTCAGTCTTCTGTTACTTGTATTTTCTCCATCTACAAATGTGACTATCACTGCATATAATCAGTGTGTTAGCCATATGTGTAGCATCACTGTGGGCTAATGTAGACCATAGGCCACCCCTAGATCTGATGATAATGCAAAATTAAAGCGATAACAGCTTGGACTGCTTAGACATCCCTTGTTCAGCATTCTCTTAATGGTGAGGATCAAGTAATTGAGGAACATCTGTTTCTGAGAAAATAGGACAGACTTAGACTGATCAGCCATAACATTAAAACCACCTGCCTAATATTGTATTGATCCCCCTTGTGCCACCAAAACAGCTCTGAGCTGTTGAGGCATGGACTCCACAAGAGCTCTGAAGGTGTGCTGTGGTATCTGGCACCAAGACTTTAGCAGCAGATCCTTTAAGTCCTGTAAGTTGCGAGATGGGGCCTCCATGGATTGGACTTGTTTGTCCAGCACATCCCACAGATGCTCGATCAGATTGAGATCTGGGGAATTTGGAGGCCAAGTCAACACCTTAAACTCTTTGTCATGTTCCTGAACCATTCCTGAACAATTTTTGCAGTGTTGCAGGGTGCATTATCCTGCTGAAAGAGGCCACTGCCATTAGGGAATGCCGTTACCATGAAGGAGTGTGCTTGATCTGTAACAATGTTTAGGTAGGTGGTATGTGTCAAAGTAACATCCACATGAATGCCAGGACCCAAGGTTTCCCAGCAGAACATTGCCCAGAGCATCACCTCTGCCAGCTTGCCTTCTTCCCATAGTGCATCCTGGTGCCATCTCTTCCCCACGTATGCGACACACATGCACCCAGCCATCCACATGATGTAAAAGATAACATGATTCATCAGTCCAGGCAACCTTCTTCCATTGCTCCATGGTCCAGTTTGGCTTTTGGAGGTGGGCAGGGGTTATCATGGGCATGCGGCTACACAGTCCCATACGCAGCAAACTGCAATACACTGTGCATTCTGACACCTTGCTATCGTAGCCAGCATTAACTTTTTCCACAAGTTGTACTACAGAAGCTCTTCTGTGGGATCGGACCAGACGGGCTAGCTTTCACTCCCCAAGCACATCCATGACCCTTGTCCTTCCTTGGGCCACTTTTGGTAGGTACTAACCACTGCATACCAGGAACATTCACAAGACCTGCCATTTGAGATGCTCTGACCCAGTCATCTAGCCATCACAATTTTGAGAACTTTGAGAACTGACTATTCACTTGCTGCCTAATATATTTCCACTCCTTGACAGGTGCCACTGTAATGAGATAATCAATGTCAATCACCTGTTAGTGGTTTTAATTTTATGGCTGATCAGTGTAGTTTGGATGTTGGTCTGGCATCTGGTTTGTACCATGAACTTCTAAAAGTGATGAATTACAATGGTGTGTGTGTGTGTGTGAATACATATAATTATTAAAAGTATTGCTTTTTTATATTGAGCCAATGATACTGTACTGTACTGTGTAGAATAATGTGTTCAGGAAGACCATGCTGGTTGGCTTTCAAAGACCAATGAAATTTTCATCAATTTCACATCCATGACATGTCAATAAAGCAATGAATAAAAAGGTGAATGTGAAATATACAGCGTTTCGCAAAAGTCTCCATACATGGGGGACTATGTAGGCCAGCACCACATCAGTTGTGTCTTCGTCAGTAGATGTTCGTGGACGTCCACTTCTTGGTTGGTCTGCAACACTTCCAGTCTTTTTGAATTTAAGTTTGTCAACAGTGTTGTGTGTGATGTGCTGTTAAAGTCCATCGCAACCTACTGACAGCCATGAGAATGATTTACGTTTTTCTTTTGTCAAAGGCAACCTTAAAGGCTATCTGGGAAAAAAAAAATAGCATAAACTAAGTATGAAAAATTGTGGAAGACATTTTGCTAAAAAGTGTTAATTTCCCCTATGTATAGAGCCTTTTGGGATACCCTGTAGTTGTGGGTGTAATGAACATGAACAAGATGGATTATTTACTCTACCATCCTTCTTTTTCCCCCAAGATGCATTTGGAGCAGAGACTAAATAAACCGAGTAAACACACATTGTCTCAAAAGCGAACTATGCAGAACTGTGCATTTAGTGGGTTTATTTTTATTTATAATTTTTTTTTGAATGAAACACTTTTCTCCTTACCATGTTTGCTATTCCAGGGAACCCAGTAGAGCAAACTGGAAACCACAAATGTAGTCATCTATCTACCTTTTAAGAGGGTGTGTAATAAATTTCCCCACATATTATACCATCACTGAAACCACATGATATAACAGTCTGATTATCAAGCTATTAATCGATGTTAAGCTTAGCTCCCTTCTAATATCATGAGCAGCCATTGCTGATACTACTATCATAACTTTTGAAACATCAGTTTCCTTCATGGACTTGTAGCCTGCCCTTAGAACAGAACAGACCAGACAGTGATGGAAGATGTGGCATCAGTTTAAATGATATTTTTGGGGACCTGAAACAGGTTGGGTTGTCCAACCTGCTTCAGAGAAGTCATTGTATTCCATTATTGAAGTGGTGTTGCAAAGTTCCATATTTATGGCGCACCATGATATGAAGTGACTCGCCTCCCTTCTGTGCACTGTCTAGTCACTACGCATAATTAGGCCCACAGGGGTGGTATCATCTGGAAATGTTGGTATATAAGAGAGAAAATACATATCCTTCTGGTGAAGTGGTCAGCCAGGCATTCTGTTTCCTGCTTCGGAGATGTAGTCATGTTGTGCTTGAATTCGTGTCTGCTCCAATGCTTGGATTGTATTGTGGCATGCTTGTAAATCTCTTTTGGATAAAAGCATCTGCTGGATGAATAAATGCAAGTTGTAAATTCCAATTACAGATGTAGCTGAATATAAAGGGACGGTGTGACTTCTTTTTTAATAATATGTGATGACATACAAACGAGAATCTGTGAGAACAGGAGGGTGAAATGTCTTTACTAACTAAATCCTGAGGGCTTCGTTAGGTATCTAATAATCTGATTTAGGTGTATTAAATAATAATAAGAAAATAACAAATACCCCCCAAAAAAACAATTTTGTCCCAAGTTTTCATATTCGTATTCATCTCCTATTTGCAAGATGCTCATACATAACATTCTGTATCTTTTCAAGAATTAATACAGTTTGCCTAGAAGTTAGTCTTTTCTCTGCATCGCTATAGACTGTAAATATTTTAGTCTGGTTCCTATCAAAGTTTCTTCCTCATTCCTTCTCGGGGAGTTTTGTTTGCCACTGTCATGCCTGAATTGCAAAATAGAGTTCATAGTCTAGACCAAGAGTTCTGTAAAGCTGCTTTGAGACAATGTTCTATACAAATAACACTAAAGTGAAAAAGAAAGTTGATACATTGAAAAAGGCCATATTTGCAATACCAAGGTATGAAAGCCATCAAAGTGAGCAGCAATGACCGTGAGACAGAGCATACAAATGATTTCACTGAATCTGAACTCGGCAGGCTTTAATACATCATGTTTAACCATTTCGACCATTGATGTCCAGGGTTTTATTAACGAAATAATATACATTGAGTGCAAGCGCTGTACAGTATTTGTACTGTATAATTAAGTTTTGTAGATGGATACAAATAAATATACATATACAAAGAGTATACAAAGAGATTATATAGACAAAATGTTGAAAAAAAACACTCAATTATTAAATGTACATTTAATAGTAAAGAACATATAACCTTTAACGAATAATAATAAAGTTCACAATTATTATTATTATTATTATTTATTATTATAATAGCCTATTTAATCTTTTTTAATTAATTTCAAAAACTGTAAGATAAATAAAATTAACATTTAATGGAAGTAAATGTGGAAATAAGGAAAATGCTAAGCTTTTTACCCATTTGAATTCTTTGAATCCCTTTCAGTTCTGAGACCCACATCGAATGTCGGGGAAAAAAAGGGAAAAATGGAGCCAAGACTGACTTGTCTTTTGCTGCTTTACAGTTCTGAAGTGCTCGGAGACATCTGTCAAAGTGTGACATGGGACGAATAGAAGGACAACCAACCAACCAACCAAACTGATAACAGGTATGTTATTGACTGAAACAGTTTCATCTAAGAAAGAGCTACCTCGGGAAGCGTGAAGATCAGGGATCACTGACGGACAGAGAAGGACACTCTTGTAAGGTGGTTCTTAACAAAAAAAAAAAAAAAGAAAACACTGAACATATCAATTTAAATCTCCCTGATTGAAGCCCAGTCAAAACACTGCATCAGTTAGTCATAAAGCTTCACACTGAGCCACCAATAGTGTGTATTTTTCCATGTGGGTACCTACTGAGGTGATCAATGACCCATCCATTACTCATTTATTATTGTGTAACTATTGCACATTTGTTATTTTTGACCTATGAAAGTGTCTAGTGTTTATGGAGCTCTCCCTCGAACTGCAGTTCTCTGTACAAATATCTCACACTTTGATCTGGTCACTTGGTTGCAACTTCCTGTCTCCGTTCCATCACTCGTTGGTTTCTTTAAGAGCTGTATGCCTGGACTGTTTTCTGCTTCACGTGTACAATGCTTTTGATAAAAGCATCTGCAAAAAATGAATCAATGTAAATGCTCACTATGTGAACAGCTTATGCTCTCCTTGATGACTGATTTATTGTACTGTACCCAGAGGCAGACAGGTGCAATTACAATTTTTTAAAATTACTTTGTCTAAAAAATCACTGTCATGAGTCACTGTCAGGGATCAGAAAAGATCTGCAAAGACAGAAATAAGGTCTAAACTCACATGCAAGAGCTACAACTAGGTGAACTTTTCTATATTTGTCCCAAATACCAAGTCTGGATAGATTCTGGGCTTATCAATCCAACCTGTGGCTTGATTTTGAGCAATTTTACAATATATTTACTCAAGTGGAGACAGTAGACAGTTATCATTATTTAAAATTATAATTATATATAATTAGTCTTTTTCAATCGAGCACATTGCAAAACCAAGACTCCACTTTTGTCAATTGCATGATAACTAGCAAGCTCATAACCCCAGAGTGTTAAAGTTCTGTTTTTTTAATTAGTTTTTCCCTTTTTTGGCTTGACATTGGTGAAAGGTTCCGGTGGCCCATGCTATTTGCTTAGCTACAAAACACTTCAGTGTTTTTATGAATAGTGATTTGCATTTAAATCTTTTTATGTATGACGTTCTGGGACAATGTATTGCATGTCGCTGTGGATGAATTACGGAATATCCAAAATTGACGAAAAAATGTTTACATGTACACACGCATTTGTGTTGATTCTAGTCTTTTCTCCACCACTGTGCTGTCATTGGTGTTTCTCTGAGTGTGTCCAGGTATTCCAAGTTATATCCTCCTATGTTTGTCTTTTTGTGTTGACTGCATTGTGCGTTCCTGAGCCTTATTATCTGTTTCCTGGTTTTGACTCTGCTCACTTGAGTTTTCATTTCATGTCACAGATTAACCTTGTTAAATTTGCTCTTCTTGTGTTGTGACCCCTGCTTTGGACTTGATTTGGATTTCTTTGATTTCCCTAAATAAACACCACGCTGATTTTACACTACTTCAGCTCACCACGTTACAACAATCATGATTATTAGGGCGCTTATTTGCATATTGCAGCCTTTGTTCAGGACAAATCCTTGGCTCAGGAAGCATACACAGCTGCCTAGAGGGGGGCTCAACATGCAGCCAGTGCCCCGTCATATGAGCCATTGCTACCTGGCCTCCATGTAAGCTATGGCCTGAAGTCCCCCTTTGCCCCCTCATTACATATCCGTTTCATGCCTCTGGGTTTGGTGGAGTGAAATGGTGGAGCTTGCCTAAGGCTTCAAATCTGCTAGGGCCAACAAAGCCTACTACAGAACAAAGAGCTAATGATACAATCTTGGATCCATAATTTTAATATTAGAGTGAAAGGTTATGGTTAAGATTAGGGTTGGGATGGGTTTTGTGTTTGTACCTTTTACTTGCGACCTTATTTGCATGCAACAATTTAATCCAAACAATTTGTACGAATTTTTGTTCATGTAATAAGGATCAATAGTTAGGCTTAAAACATGTTTCAGGTGCTACAAATGGACAAGGTGTGTAGATGAGGATTGAGACAAAAGGGTACACAAAAGAGTCTTATGAAGTCTTAGTGCAGTTTCTTTTTCAAAGACTGATATAATCTAAAATCTTATTTCCAAGCTGTACAGAGTACGATATTATGGTTTATTGCCTAAAGATTCCATTAGTGTGATCTGTTTCTGCTAGACTAAATTTAAAAATCTGCATGCTTCTTCAGGGCACATGATATATGTTGTGCCAGTGTATGACTTTCCCCAAAATGCTATATTACCCTAGATTAAAAAGCCATTACAACCACCTTCAGCCAAAATCTTTATGAACATTTGATGATAGAGTAGCACAAATCATTAATATCCTGCCTTTAATCATTAATATATTATTCAGTGTCCAAGCTATCAAAGTTCAGATGAATGATTCTTAGAATTTGTCACGGTCATATGTGTATTGAGCGAAGCTTTTCACACGCAGTTATCCACACACACTCTAGTATTATAACTGCTATTAATATTAAAATGTGTCCTTTTTCATCTGTATCACACTTGCCCTCCACAATTGCTACTTGTATTTTGTTTAAAATGGAGTGTATTCGTTTTGGTCATGGGTGCATTGAATTCATATCCAAGGTAAATTTCAAGTGGCAGTCCTGTGGCTGAACAAGGACACACAGTGTCATGAATGAAAAGTCTATTCTTCCAAAAGAGAAAACCTGCACCACCTAGCAGAGATGGAAAATGACAAAGTATAATAATGTTACTGAAGTAGGATTTATGATGTGTTCTGTACCAGAAGGTTTTTCTTCCTTAACCTATGCATTTATAGAAAAGGTCTTTACTTTCTATTCAGCACATTTTCAAAACAGTTTCTTACTCCGTGGTCTGTATACATATTTCTGGACGTCATAGACTCTTTGAATAAGGGTAAACTCTACTCTTGTTGGGATGGTACCTTTTTTAATATGTATTTTTGGAAATATAGATAGTGTGCATTAGATTGTAATCTCCTTTTAGGTACACTCTATGCACTAGAGCTGGGCAATATGATGACATGTCAATATAGTAATACAATTTATCCATACATCCATCCGTTTCTCTGTACCGCTTATCCTACACAGGATCATGGGGGAGCCTGGAGCCCATCCCACTGAACCTGGGGCAAAAGGTGGAGGGCCTGGAAGGGGTACCAGCCCATTGCAGGGCACAATCGTGCACACACATTCACACACTACGGACAATTTGGAAATGCCAGTCAGCCTACAATGCATGTCTTTGCACTAGGGGAGGAAAGTGGAGTACCCAGAAGAAACCCCTGAAGCACAGGGAGAACATGCAAGCTCCTCGCACACAGGACGGGGGTAGGAACTGAACCCCCATTCCTGGTGCATGGTAAACGTGTTAACCACTAAGCCACCGTGCCCCTAATATCCCTAATTTATCCCAATACATTTTCTGGCATAAAATGTATATTTAATATTTTTTAAAATTTAGATTTTTGTCAGTATTCTATACTTAAATGGTAAATGGTATTTGACACCATTTTAAGACCCTAGTGAAAGAACTGCCTCCGACTACGGCATACTTTGTACATTTTTCAAAATAAACTCACCGTCCACTTTATTAGGGACACCTGTACACCTGCAAATTCATGCACTTATCCAATCAGCCAATCATCTAATCTGATCAATTAATTTTCATGTCAAACATCATAATGGAGAAAAAGAATCTTGGAGCGAATGAGGCTGGGCAGACAGATAAATATTTGCTCCCATGCGATTCACTCTGCTTGATCACCTGAGACGACTGCCACTGAAGAAGATATAGTCTGGGCAAGGAGGAACTTAGCCTCAGCCTCTACTTTGTACCATTGTGTGTATTTTTTGTAGAACCGTTGGTGGTGCTGCTGTGATTGGAGCCACAAGTCACCTTAAGACATTTGTTAACATGTCATGTAAAAGGCATTCTCACAGGTGACCTTTGCTCTCTGAGCACATTTGTGTGATCAAGAGAAATGTTTACAGACAGTAGATATTTCCTCAACATGAGTCTGGAGACACAGATACAGACAAATCCTGCTCAGTCTTAATGAGCTTCCTGTAGAGCTGAATGTAAATCATTTGGACTTCAGCCAATTTCATGTAATCCATGATTATCCTGAAACCCTTGCTGGAAATGTCTTGAAACACAACATCAAATAAGTAAGGATGTGCAATGCTGGTTATTATATAACATAGCTGTAAAGTTGTGTCTGCTACAGAGGCTTTTAAAATAACTCTGAAAACTAGGAATTTGTGTCAAAGCTTATTTCTGAAACGGTTGCACACTAAACTTGTAGACGATTAAGTTTGTTTATCTGATATTGACCATTATAGGGCAAGAATGAACAGTGTGTTAAAGGAGTATATGTTACTATTTTTTTCTATGCATCATGCCACATTAAGTGCAAAAGTATTGACACCCCAAGACCTCTCACAAGCATGATTGTATGAAAAACAATTCATATGTTTCTTTCTTTTTTTTTTTCTTTTTTACTTGCACACATACGCTCGCACTCATACTGAAGAGAAATTACTTTGCTTTGTGCAGTGGGGTGTTCCAGGCCTAGCGTAGCATTAACAGGTGGTGTGTTAGGCAGCAATGTCCTATCTGTTACATGTAGAAAAAGTGTCTTAAGGAAGACGGATGGTTCTCAGCAGGGTGTATCTATTGTGTCTGTTCTTTTTCCACTCCTGAATGAGAGTGTGCAGTCAGCACAATGCCTGTCACCTCTGAGCTGAGGAAAGACTTGACTTCTAATGTGACTGTGTGTGTGTGTGTGTGTGTGTGTGTGTGTGTTTGTGTTTTGTCCATGGGTGCTCTGAGATTGCATGTACTGATTGTTTTCAGTGAAAACAGAAGAATTAACACCTTCAGCAAGACTCATTTGTACTGTGAGGTATCATGGTCCAAATGGGACTTTAATTACTGTTATGTTAACAATTACCCAGATTTATGTTGGTGCAAAATCTACCCCTTCTTGGCTGCTTATTCCTCTATCATACAATTTGCATAATTAAACTCTGAGAGAACTCTTTTTTTTATTAGACTAAACCCTGATAGAACTGTACAAATTCAGGGCTGAGTTTCCCAAAAGCATTGCAGCAGAAAGATTATTGTTCAGTGCTATGCTGTGTGAGCAGTGAACTAGCTTCACGGTATTTTTTGGGAAAACTGAGCCCTGATCATCAGAAACAAGTATATAGCTGTAAGAAGGGTTGCAATTTGTTTGCTTGCACCTGTACATTCATGCACTTTTCCAATCAGTCAATAGTGTGGCAGCAACAGCAGCGCAATGCAAACATCATGCAGATCAAGAGATTCATTTATTGTTCACATGACAAAAAAAAGTGATCTCAGTGACCTTGAACGTGGCATGATTGCTGGTGCCAGAAGGGCTTCTTTTGGTATTTCAGAAACTGCTGATCTCTTGGGATATTCACACACAGCAATCTTTACACATAATGGTGCAGTGTTCTGTTGGTGGAAATGCCTTGTTGATGAGAGAGGTCAGAGGAGAATAGCCGCACTTGTTTGATCTAACAGGAAGGCTACAGTAACTCAAATAATCACTCTTTACAACCGTGGTGAGCAGAAAAGCATCTCCGAACACACAACACGTCGAACCTTGAGGCAGATGGGCTGAAACAGCAGAAGATCACACCAGGTTCCACTCCAGTCAGATAATAATAATAATAATAATAATAATAATAATAATAATAATAATAATAAATGTATCTCAACCTGCTTTGATATTAACCTAAATAAATGATGACTTACTCTCTTTAATGTCTCAGCTGCAGAGGACTGTGGTGCAGTCTGGTAATTTGTGCAGGTTAAATTTAGTCCTCCCTGGAAACACTGTTTGTTTTAGGTTTTGCCAAAGACACTTTTCAAGTGCTGTTTTTCTCCCTTATATTTTTTCATTCTCAGCAGGTGGTGTTTGTGCTAATTGCACCTTTTGTTAAAACCTGAGCATCACTTAGACTGGATAATACAGGGTGTCCCAAACGTCTCCATACGTAGGGGAAATTAACACTTTTTAGCAAAATGTCTTAGTTGGTATATACTTAGTTTATATTATATACATACATACAGTGTGTGTGTGTGTGTGTGTGTGTGTATATATATATATATATATATATATATATATATATATATATATATATATATATATATATATATATATATTTTTTTTTTTTTTTTTTTAGATAGCCTTTAAGAATGCCTTTGACAAAAGATAAACGTATTGAACTCATTCTCATGGCTGGATTGGGAAGTTGTCACATGGACTTTAACAGGAAACATGGCAAGCACATCAAACACGGCACTGTTGCCAATCTTAACAAATTCAAAAACACTGGAAGTTTTGCGGAACAACCGAGAAGGGAACGTCCACGAACATCTGCTGACGAAGACACAACTGATGTGGTGGTGGCATACATAGTCCCTTATATATGGACACCTTTGGGACACCCTGTAGAATGTGTTATTTTGCTACTAGATCAAATTAGGGTTATATTAAGTTAAAAGCCTCCTCACAGATTTGTTGCAATGAGTAACAAATGATTCAGACATGAGATAAGACATTTAAAGATATAGATTGCTTTAACCCCGAGGCTCTAAAAAATGGCCAGCATTAACATCGCTTATATGTCCAAGATGAAGGCTGGCATGCTTTTCATATTGGAGAATGTTGCCATATTACTGGGGATTGATGACAAGTATTTTATGTAATTACAGTTATTATTTAGTACCTACATGACAAACACTGAAACCTATTTAGGTAATATATTTTAATCATAAGGAGTGGAAGTGTGGAACCGTCCACTGTTCCTTGCGGTGTAAAAGAAAAAGAAGAAGAATTTGTAAAAGAATTTGTAAAATATTCCTGCATATACCAATATATGCTGATAGCCAGGTTATGGGCCTTAGCACTTTGAGCAGAGACAGAGCAACAACTATGCTTAGAGAGTAGTGTAAATGGCAGAGCTTTATATATTAAAGGAGGTGAGGAGCATCATGAGGACAATTTTGCCGGGTCCCAGATCATAGAGTTCCACTGGCCGTCTACACGTTTGAGCCTGCATTTAATTCCCTATACTGTATATGGATAATCAGTCATTTAGATACATATCAAAGAGTAAAAAAAATAATAATAGACTTGTATATTGACTAGTCACTACTGTGGACATGTCAACTATGAAGAGCTTTGGACAAAACGGTATAAAAAGTGAGGGGGAAAAAGGTTAATGTACTTACTCTGAAAATATGTCAGACTAGATGAAGTCAGATGCACACTGTATAAGACTACTGGGAAAAGATTTTTTTTTTAATTTATTTTTGCTTTAATGGAATATATCATCTTCATATCACTTTCCTTGAGGTGTGGACCATTTTTTAAGTCCTACTCCCACCTACTCCCAAAGAAAGTCTGACCAATCCTGCCAAGGAAGAAAAGGCATTGAGCTATATGGAGAGCTCTGTTGATGGACATGAGCTTCCTTGCTGCGCACTCTCTCTTCCAGAATCAACTATTTCAGCAGAATCGCCAGTGCATCCATTTTCATTATTAACAGATAACAGTTGTAGACTGAAAAAGCATTGAAACTGGAAACTATTTCTAGCCTGTGCGTGGCTGCTAAATGAATGTTGGTTGATGCATTCTGATGTTGTTTCAGTAGTGGGCTAATTAAAGAGCCTAAAAATAGCAATGTCCTGAATCAGTTTTTGCTAGCGATAAGAGCAACAAAGATTTTTTTTTTTATTATTGGTCGACTAGTGAAAATTAAGTCATGCAGCCCCTGGTAATGAATATCTTTCTTCCTCATAAACAATGCATTTGATTACATATAATTACATCGTAATATAGCTGGGGGAGAAAAAAAACCCAGAAGTAAACCTGATCTAGCAGATGTGAAAATCATGTAGCATGGCAGTCACAGGCTTTAAATGATTGGTACAATTGACCTCACAGTTGGGGGCAATTCAGACACCTCGAACAAGGGTGTGCCAGCTCCATTGGCATAATTTGTTCATCTTAAGTGGCCTCGTGCCACCCGCTCTTCGAGGGCATTGCTGTGTGACCGAGCTGAGATTCTACTGATCACATCCATCTGTTATTGAGGCTCAGCAGCTTGGATCACATCAGACTGGAATCGTTTCCACTCCTGACCTGACATGAATTCTTAAATAGTCCTTCTAGCTTCCACTGTATTAGAGTATATGACAAGTTCATGTACAGTTGCCATGACTACATAAAGTGAAAGAAAGAGAACCTACACATACAGTATATACAGTATAACCATTTATATGTGCATGCTTTGTTGATATGAGAGCCGTGAATGAATCCTAAGTTTGTGATTTGTTCCTTCCAGCAGAAATCGCAGCACTTTCCCTATGTAAAGGGGAAAGTAACATTTGTGTTATCTCCTTAGAATTGGAGACACAATTGCATTACATTATGATCGTGTTCCTTCTAGATGAGAAACAAAGGCCTGTGTTTACTTTTTTTAGAGACCTCACAATTAAAAGGTTATCTTTTAATAATTTTCTATTTGTTGGACTACATACTGAGCACATGTGTGTGGTGGCTTGGGAAAACCTTTCACATGGTGGGATTTTGTATATACTGTAGTTCTGACTTGCATAATTTACCAGAAGTAATTTTAAAAAGCATGGTTATCCTCAAAATTGAAAAGGAAGAAAATTACGTTTAAATATTCCATTCTGACTGAGGTGCAGGAGCATCGTATATCTTAACTGACGTTATCTAATTACAAACTGAACTGATTAGGCTTGTGTGTGTTTTGCTACAGCGCGTAGCTATCCAACAATTTGATCAAAGCGTGACATTTACTGTGTGAGGAAATCATACTCAACTAGCAAGATTTTGTTTGTTAAAGCGGCCCAATATGATCTTTGCAGGAGGATAGACTAGATGAGAGTAAAAAGTAAATAACGTCATTTCCACATGGGTTTGGTGAAAGTATATTTATGATTTCTTGATGTAGACATGTCAAAGTATGTTATAGGTAGAAAAACCCAGTTTTTGTTAGCCAGAATTCAGCCATGGCAACATCCAATTGGTTTTATCAGACTGCCACACATGTACAGTATAATACTCCCTGAATTATTCTCATAGAAATACTGATAACGGCTCAGATCAGTTTTCAACAGAAAAGTGGTGTTTGCGGGGGGAAAATTATGTCAAACCAAAATTATGTCATTGCAATCAGCCATCCAAGAGAAGTTAACAATTTAAAAATCCAGTTTCTGAGCTCAGAAGTACTTTAGAGTTATGAGCGGAATACCAGTCATAGCTTTTATGTCTCAATTTCCTTGTCAAACTTTCGATACGTTTTTGTTTGAAATTGTCTGTAGTCAGAAAGAAGGTCAGTAACTTCAAAATACTAACCAGAATCATTTTTATCTAAATATTGTACATTGAAAATCACAAAAAGCTGATATTATGTAATTGTATGATGAAACTAAAACTAATGAGATCCCCAATGAAACAGACACGATGATACCTTTCTATTGCTGTCTTTTTTTGTTGTTGTTGTTGTTGTTGTTGTTGTTCTTTCCTCAACAGTAGAGTTGTTACTGAGAAAGATTTCAGATCAACTTCTCCATGCTGTAATTTACTGACTATAATTTTTACTAGAGCCATTAATCTTCTCTAATAATTGGTGTGAGCCCAGTGTGCTGTTAAAACAGTAATCAATATTTATGTGACTTGTATTTCTTTGGCAGTCAATATTTAGCAGCGGGAGAGGTGTTGCATCTGTCCACTTCCTGCACCAGTGAAAAGCAGGCCATTGGGAAGGCAAAAGTGTTGCAGGCATGTTATAATTTAGTAGGCTATATTTGTTATTGTACTTCACATGCTAACCCATTTATTCATATGACACTTTAATTTCTTCTCAGGTTGTTAGGTGTGAGGATAAATTCACCATTTTAGTTCTAAAAGTCACAAACAGGTACAGCACTGGGGTAGCACCAGGACTGCATTTCACACAATAAAAGATTGCCTTCAAGCATAAATGTCTGATATACCTGCATACAAGTTTCTGATTTTTTTAATTTAGTGTTTTTTATGAAGCCATTTGACCATCACATGTACAGAAAATCAAAGCACTATATTGATTTTCACATTGTTTTGAAGAATGAGTCCCAATAACCACCAGAAAATGTTCCAGTTAACAAGCACACACAAAACATTTCTTATTCGTGTGTTATGTACCGGTGATTTTGTAAAGTAGGACAATCATCTACAATTATGGCCCATTTCAAGTTTGTTGTATAAATAATTTTGCTTTCTGAACTTGAAGAAAATTGACTTGGCATGTGACTTTCAAATCCGTTGGGGAAATTACTCAATCATTAAGAAACCATTTTATAACCTTTCAAAGGTAGTGCAAAAATAAACCACACACACAAATGGAAAACAAAAGGAAATAGTGTTGTTTTTGAGTCTCCAAAGCAATCTAATATCTCCTGGAAAATGACTAAATTAGCCAAATTATGTCTGTTTTTATTGAATGAAATGTGGAGGCTTCTTCTCTTTAGCCTCTAAACGAAAGCTTTTATTTCCCATTGAATCATTGGATTATTATTTATAAATAGAAAGCATAAGGAAATTTTATTTTAAGAATATTGTTAAATAGTGAATGAATGGATTTGATTAGTTCCAAAAATGTTTGAGCAAGAATATTATAGTGCAGTCTGGCACAAGAGTCAATGGAGTTATTTTACTCATGCTTTTTCTAAAAGATGGCTGGCTACCGAAAATTAGTTCTCAGATGTTCTCTTTCTTGATTGAGCTCAGTTATACAATATTACTTGCTCGGAATAATTCAGTAAAATCCATTTTAATAAGCCCTTCAGGCAACAGTGGCACTTCTTTCCCCAACCGTATAACTCACCCTGACTACTGTTCCCACATATACACCGCTATTTCTGCCCAAGAGATTTTTCATGCTGGATCTTAGATATATTAGAATATCGAGTCATAAGGCAAATCTTTTAGCTAATGTTCTTCCCTGCTTTCTGAATGACAGTACGTTACAGCTGATGTGTCAAAATGGGCTTCATTTTGGCTGAAAATGTAGGTTATGCATTGTACTCTGACCATGTTCCCAGATTCTCAGGCTTTTAAAAGAACAACTTGCAGAGAAATGTATGGTTTCAAAAAACATGGGCTCTAAAGACTGGAGAAAAAGTTCTTCTCTTGGTGATTGGGCCAACTTTCTGTCAAAGCCTGAGAACAGAGACTGAAAGTGTATATATATATATATATATATATATATATTAGATCCAACCATACTGATACTCATATCAGGTATTCGTACGATAATGTGCTTATTTATTCATATTCATATACAACACTCTGACACCAACATACAACGCCACATGATACTGCATGACATAAATCTAGTATACTTTACTGCACTAATGGGTGATTGACATGAAATGAGAATGATCTGGACATATTTCACAATTAATGATTGCAATAAAAGCTAAGCAGAAGGCAAACTGCTGTGCTCTGTAATTATCAGTAGAATGTCTTACAACATTATCTACAATACAAATATAGGAAGATAAAACATCTCGAAAAATAAACCTCACCTTGATGAGTAGTTCATTGCTATCAGCACACAGCAGCAACGATGCTGTAGCAAACACTACATGGCATATATATTCATACAGATATATCAGAAGAACCAAGGCATTTTTTTTTATTAATAGCCTAATAATAGTAGATCCTGTTTTAAGCGACAATGAGGACTAGCGAATATGCATATGCTGGCAGGACAATTATGTGATTTTATTATTAATACATCACTGATAATTAGAGGAAAAAATAGACATTATTCCAGCTGCCCCATCTTTTCCAACAGCTGCCCAAAACTCTGTAAACCAAGCAGCTTAGGCCACATGCAGGAAAACTGGCTGACAATCTGACTTCATTTGTCTTGCTCAGGGACAAAGTAAGCAGGGATCCTAAACTCAGGAGCCATGTAGGTCAAGATTTATTACCTGTGCTAGCCAAGGTGTTAAATCATGGCACATTCGAATAGTTTAATCACATACTGTACTAACAGCTCAATAATGGATTTGTCTCAAGTGGTTCTGTTAAACACAATAGAATACCATAAAGAACCTATATATTCAGCCTAAATCAAGCACATTTTTTACATTTCAGCTGTCTTTTAAAGGTGCCAGGGTGAACTGTCTTTAGAGGTCCAAGGTCCAAGGTAGTGCTGCTTTAGAGGGTTAATCAAAAGGACCCTAAACCTCTATTTTTACATCTTTTCCCTTTCGCACCAGGTGGCTTGGTGGACTGATTTTTTTAGGATGTCTTATCAGACCTGTCTACCCATTTACAAGCTGGACTGCATCTTACAAGAGGTTGCATACACATAGTTGCTGTAGACAGTAATAACATATATTACTCCATGGGCACAAACTGCCTTGATCACAAGTGTAGGTTCTTCTTCCAATCCAGATGGAAGACAGGACAACTTTTTTTTAGCTCGGCTAGCAATAGAGGTTGAATCATATCCTACTCACCCCTAAAGCATTTGGCCATACTTCTGTCATTAATGTATTGAATGTAACCACTGTTCAGTTTGGCTTCAGCTCCTGTAATCCCATTTGGCTTGTAAATTAGCAGTAATCAATGACGCCAACTCTCCCTTGATATAGGCTCAATTGGACTTGGTTTTAAATTTAGCCTTGAATGAGTCACAGCTAAAAGTTTCCAAAGGAAATACTGCAGGAATACTGTGGGAATATTGTGGCAACAGCAATGCAAACAGCAAAATCCCAAATGGAGACGTGATTTATCTATCTCACAATGTTTTCTTTGTCTTCATGCTTGAGGTCTCTTTGCTTCATCTACGAGTATGAATTTCCATTTAGACTACCCAATATGAAACATGCAGCATTTCAGTGTTCACTGTTGAGACTGTAGCTCTATTGTTTTGGAAGCCTCCCATCATCCAGTTGATCATTCCATGTGGAGCTAGAAGAAAGGATCTTGACCCTGGCTCGGTTGGACATCTATAGATCTTTTCACATAGTATTCTCATTCTGTGTTTCCAGATTCCCAGAATTCTAACAGAACCATCTGCAGGCATACGTATGGTTAAGCAATAAGTAGCTCATGACTGTGCCATGATTTAACTCTGATTAATAGAGGTTATGAAGAGATTATGACCTACATGAAATACATATTCATACACATGAGTCATAAAACATTTTTGAAAGTGGTTAGCATCATAGGTATCATTTTTGTAGAACATCATATGCCATTGCAGTAGGCCCTATATTAAGCTATAATGAGCTCTAGCCAATATACATAAGTTGGCAGGACAGTTATGAGATTTATAATTAAAGTATCAGTCATAATTTTGGAAAAAAAATAGACATTATTCCATCTGTCTCCTGTTTTCCAACAGCTGCCCAAAACTCTGTAAGCCAAGCAGCTCAGACCACATGGAGGAAAACTGGCTGAAAATCTGACTTCATTTGTCTTGCTCAAGGACACAGTGAGAAAGCAGGGATCCTAAACCCAGTAGCCATGTAGGTCAAGATTTATAAACCAAGGCACATTTTAATAGTTAATCAGATACTGTAGTAACTTCTCAACCATAGATTTCTTTCAAGCGGTTCTGTTAAACACAGACAGAATGTCATACACAACCTACATGTTACACCTAAATCAAATTTCAGCTGTCTTTAAAGGTGCCAAGGTGAACTGGTCCACAAATGTCCAGATATCAGAGGTCCAAGGTGGTGCTGCATGAGGTTGTACATCAAGAGGACCTTCAGCTTCTTTATTTCTGCACCTTTTTCCCTTTTGCAGACTATATTGTGGCCTGGTGAACAATTTTTCTAAAAATCTTATCAGATTGGTATTCAATTGCAAATGCAGTGTTCCTTTGTCCACACCTAGGGTTAAAAATAATTGATTGGTTTTCAAATGAAACACTGGATCCAACACGGACCAACCCATCATGGGTTGCTTTAACCTAGCAGCATTGGGTTAGGATGTTGTTCCAGCATGATGAGTTACATTTTTAATCCAGCTTGTGGGTAAAATGACTACATTTCTGGGCTATAGAGCCCTAAGGTGTTATGGTTACAGAGTATGCAAAGTCACAGTAGCAGCTTTTTTTTCCCCATATCAGCACAAAAGAAGCTTTAGGCAGTGCTTTTTATGTATTAAAAAAAAAAAAATCACCTAATCAGCCTTACTCGACTAAACATATCATGTCTTGCACATTTTGAAATTATGTTACAGTGAAAACGTGACATCATTTTTAACTACCTAGAAATAACTTTAAAAGTTGTATAGCAGCTCAAAACATTAACTGTAAATATTGTATAATATTATGTAAGAATTCAATCTAATCTTTAATCTAAGTAACAGTGACTGTCTTATTTTTACAAGAAGGCATCTTTCTATACTTTCCCCTTAAATAATGTTAGCTAGTGTAGCCAGCTTTGTGCTAACAGCCTAACACTGGCTATCAAGCCAAACTACATGTTAATGATTTTTGCCTACATAATGTCTACAAAAATATAACTCCAAAAGGTTCAACTCAAAAACTGACATAACATAATTTTTTTTACTTCAGATAATAATAATAATAATAATAATAATAATAATAATAATAATAATAATAATAATAATAATGTTTAATTTATATAGCGCCTTTCCAGAGCTCAAGAACACTTTACAATAGTGATACAATAATACATAAACAATTTCATGGACATGCAAAACACAGTTCAAATAGTACAGTGGTTGAGGGCGAATACATAGCAATACAGTTGTAGTTTAAACTCAGAGACAGAAGTGACATAGCGAAGAGTCAGAGGGAGTGAATTCCAGATCCAGGTGCTACTACATTGAATGACTTGCCACCCATAGTAGAGAGGCGAGATCTGGGACAGATAGAAGACCTGAGAGAGCAGATCGGATTGTAGGGGAGAAGCAGTTCACTGAGATAGCGAGGTGCTAAACCGTGAAGTGATTTAAATGTAACAGGATTATTTTATATTTTAATGAGATCAAAGAGGATTGGAGTAATGTGAGCTGAGCGCTTGGTATGTGTAAGAAGTCTAGCAGAGTTTTGAATATATTGTAACCAAGCAATAGAGGTAGCAGGTAAACCAATAAAGAGGGCATTGTAATAACCGAGACGTGAGGATATAAATGCATGAACCAGTGTTTCGGTGTCTTTGAGACTAACGAAGGGACGAAGGTGAGCAATGAGACGAAGGTGAAAAAATGCAATTTTAGAGACAGAGTTAATGAGCTTCAAAAGTGAGGAAGGGATCAAAGATGATGCCTAATTTTTTACAGTACTGGATGGTTTAATGAGAGTGCCATCAATGTCACAGCTAAAGTCACAAAGAATATCCTTGGTAAGTGTTGGTGTTCCAATAATAGTGATCTCAGTTTTATCCATATTCAGTTTTAGGAAGTTGGAGTTAAGCCATCTTTTTATTTCATTTACACATGCTGTTAGTGGACCGGTCTGGAGAGTGGGAGCAGATCTACAAGCTGTACAGATTTGAATGTCATCGGCATAAAAGTGGTAACTGAAACTGTGGCGGCGATAGGCAAGTCAGGGAGTCACATATTGATGTCACATATATACATATATAATTCACATATATATATATATATATATAATAAATACTAATGGCCCAAGAACCAATCCCTGAAGGACACCTGATTTCTGGGGAACAGTAGGCGACAGATCATCTTGCATTTTAATGTAAAACTGAATATCCGTGAAGTATGAAAAAAGCCAGAAAGAAAGATGTTTGTAGATGTTTTCTGGTTGCCGCTCTCTCTCAACAGACTCGGTGGAGAATTCCAGAAAATGAATCTTGACGCAGTGTGTCTGTTCCCTTTCAGGTCCAAATCCTCAGCCCAGCATCCAGCATGCTGAATTATCAACCCAACTTGGTGCAACTACTTCATCTCGAAGGGTGAACCCAGCAACTGAGTTGTAAAAATAGCCCAGCATTGTTTTTAGAGTTTATATACTAGCTGTCAAGAGGTTGCAAACTTATAGTAGACACAGTGTATTACTCCATCTCAAACTGCCTTTGACACAATTGTAGGTTATGCTGCCAAGCCAGATAGAAGACAGGACCATCCTAGCTTGGCAAGCAATAATTAGAGTGCTTGAATCATATCCTACTCACCCCTAAAGCATTTGGCTGTACTTCTGTCATGAGTGCATTGAACGTAACCACTCTTCAGTTTGCCTTCAGCTTTTGTAATCCCTTTTGGTTTGTAGATTAATGCAGGATCTAAACCCAATGATCTCAGTGAAAGCAATGATGCCAACTCTCCACTTTGATATGGCCTCAACTGGTTTTACACTCAAATTGACCCTTGAATGAGAGAAAAATTGTGGAAATACTGTGGCTCTGACAAAGTGCATGCAGAACAGGTGTTCTCAAACTTTTTGCAGATTTACTGTAAAATAAATTCCACAGACCCCCCTCAATACACCTTTATTTAATTAACATATTAGTTACATTTGTGAAATAATTTTTTTGTCTATTTATTAGAGCCATAGAGCTTTCTATTCCTGAACTTGGAGCACACTGGGTCTGTTGACTTTGGTGCTTTGACCCCTAAATACAGCATAATAACTTTGATAATGTGGGCTGTGATTTCACAGGGGACTCAGGGCACAAGGCACTGGATGGGGTGCCAATCCATCACAGGGCACAATTGCACACATACTCACACACACACCCATTCACACACTACAGACAATTTGGAAATGCCAGTCAACCTACAGCACATGTCTTTGGACTGGGGAAGGAAACTGGAGTACCCAGAGGAAACCCCCCAAGCACAGGGAGAACATGCAAACTACACACGTGCAGGGAGTAGGCGGGATTCGAACACCCAACCCCGGAGGTGCGAGGCAACATTGCTATTGCTGAAACCAAATAAGAAAATTAAATAAATAAATCACAGACCCCCTGGCTATACTTTATGGACCCCTACGGGTCTCCAGACCCCACTAAATCAGAACCACTGATTTAGAGCTTCCAAATGGAGATGTGATTTATCTATCTCACAATGTATCTTCTGTCTGCATGCTTGAGGTCTCTTTGCTTCAGCTATCAGCATGCATTTCCATTTAGACTACCCACTATGAAACTTGCCACATTTCAGCATTCACTACTGAGACTGTAGCCCTACAGTTTTGGGAGCCTCCCGTCATCCAATTGATCTTTCCATGTGGAGCTGGAAGTGATGATCTTGGCCTTGGCTCAGTGGGGCATCAATAGGTCTTTTCACATCTCAATAGAATTCTTATTCCCTGATCGCTTTCTTACTAGAAGAGGAGGAGGCTTAGGGGAATGTGGTAGCTCATCTGTGACAAACACATTTTGTATGCACATACTACAACCAGGGCAAGAGAGGTGGTGTGTGTGTGTGTGTGGCTTACTTTGGGTGGCCTGCAAAACATCAGAACCTGGATACTGGGGGTACCTAAAGTCTGGAGAAAAAATGGACTCCTGAGACTAGGAAATACTAAAAAAAAACATAGAAAGGACACTGAGTCCTAGAGAGTAGGGGACAGAAGCTGGGAAAGCACTTGTTTACAGAGACTGGGCAACGATTACTTCTAAAAAGTGGAAGACACTAGATTTGGGACACTGGAAAACCTTAAGGACTTAACACAGAACAGATTAACACAATAGAGCAAACATAAACAAAAGCACATGACAGGACATCAGTGCTCATTTTGTCACAGACTACAAAGAGCACTGAGAAAGAGAATTCATGACAAGCTCTATCCAGATGGGACTAGTTTTACTGGGTGATAACTTTTTTTCACACATCTCCTCCATGATAAATCTCTCCCACCTGGACGGCATTTAAATTAATGTGGGAGGGATGAGTTTCTGGCAGGTTATTTTGTCTACAAACCTGGGTGATTATGTCACACATGGTCATATGATCATTCTTTATTTGGAAGCATCTAAAGTAAGATGATTAATGGACTTTTACAACTGCTTCTACTAAACATTTCATGATATTGTGGCATATTTTAATATAAAGTGTCTTAATATATGCATCTGACGTTATAGTAGCCCCTTTAATTAGCCTTTGGGATCACGCGCTTGTGTGTGGGTGTGTGTGTGTGGGTGTGTGTGTGTGTTTTTTTTTTTCTCCCCTTCATCCTGATAATGGGTTCCCAGTGTATTATATTATGTATTATAGAAATGTATGCTGCCTATACAATGTTTTCCTATTTTTATGACATTTCTATCTTGCTCCAGTGCTTAGGTTTTAAACGTTGGTCTTTAATTTTCAATTTGTTTTTTTTTATCCTTTATTTTTCATCTGTGAGAATGAGCAAACTAGGAATATTATTGGACAAGGAGCTTGTGCATATGATGATATTGTTTGTGAATGTTGAATCTTGTAAGTTGTTGAGAGACTCATCTTTTCACAATTTGGATACATGCGGACTAATGATCACCAAAAGTCAATCAAAATCAGTAGCTAATTTGATATATAATTTACTCAGAGGAAGGAGAAAAACACTAATATAACCAATCCAAAAACAAATAAAATCCCAGAGCTGCACCTGCAAATGATGGAATTAATCCAGGTCCCCTTGTGAAATTGTTCCTCCTTTTCAACAGGACGCTTATTGTCCTTGAAAGACTGAGTTGACCTTTGGTGCTTGGACCCCTAAATATAATACCTAATAATGTGGGTTGTGATTTCCACCACTGTAACAAAATAAAAAATTAAAATAAAAATCAGACCATCTGGCTATGCTTCACGGACCACTTTGAGAGCCACTCATTTAAAACTTCCAAATGGAGATGTGATTTAGTTCTCTCACAATGTTTGTGTTGTTTTCATGCTTGGGGTCTTTGCTTTGATTATTAATGAGGTTCAATTTGGACTACCAAGTATAATACATATAACATTTCAGGTTTCATTGCTGAGGCTGTAGGCCTACAGTCTTGGGAGCTTCCCATCATTCAATTGCTCTATCCATGTGGAAAGAAGAGGGAGAAAAACATTGATAAAGCCAATCAAAATGATGAAATTATATAATGGAATTAATCCAGGTCTAGAACATAAGTCTGTAAGACTTCCACGGTTTGGGAAACACTTGCTGCCAGAGACCATGCTCTAGTGTGAAGAGTCTCGAAACCTCATTTTGCACAGGAAGCTCCTCTGTTGCATGGTTTACAAGCTCGAGAATGCTTATTTTCCTTCAAATCAATATACCACAGTGTTAGTATATTACTGGTTTTGGAAGTTGAGGTTTGTCTAAGGCAGTTTGGGTTACATTTGAGCTGCCCAGCTAGGAAGCTGAATCAACACAGCATAAAAAGTACATGAGTGTTTTCACATCTCAAGTTTCCACAAGCAATGTGGAGATCACCAGTTGAACTGAGCTGATTATATTTTAAGAGGTTAGCATTTCTTTTGGTCGGCCAGCTGCTACTGTGCAATAGGTGTAGTCTAAACTGATTTATTTATTAATGGTCTTTGATTTCTTTAGAGCTAGTTATATCCCCCCCTAGAAGAGTATGTCTTGCATGATTCCCCAGACAACAAAAGGTCTCCTGTGACACCTGATGTGTCTTTCTCTTCATTACCTATAGTTCACAGCACAGCTGGCTCGGACTCAACAGGAGCCATCGATTGGGTTAGCTGCTGTGATAAATATTGTCAGTGGCAGAACATGTTGTGAACAGAGAGTAATGTTGAGCCACATACTATTACAGGATAGTGGTGCACACCAAATAAGAAATGGACTGACAAATACATAGAGACTTATAGTTGGTAATGGAGCTTGGAAGTTGACAAATATATTTTTAACTGAATTTTGTATCTATTTGAAGTATGCACATCACATTAAAAAATTCTGGGGCATTTAATACATTCACATTATGACAAAATTTAATTATTAATCAAAAACTCAAATCTAAAAAAAACAGAGATTGCATTTAGAGTTGTCAAACAAATATGTGATTATATTTAGACACTCGATGCTTAGTACTTGCCCAGCGTAGCTATTTAAGTAATGTACTAGCTAGTAAGGGTATGTTAAAATTAGCTTGCTGGCAATTGTTAGCAGGTAACAGCCAAAGTTAGATCCTTAATAAGAATTTAGCTCTTTCAGTAGCACATAAAAACATTTCTTCCATTTTGACTACTAGCTCTACTTCAGTATACTGTATGTGAGTGACAAATTGTGATTAGCTAAATTATGAGTTCTACTACTATAAAAGCATAGACCTTCCCCTGGGAATTCTGGATGTTTCATCTTTGGCCTAATTTACATAAAAATGTGTTTTTGAGATTTGAATTTTTAAAACTTGTTATTACAGTTCTGATGTAACCCAACAATTTGAATTTTTAAGGATAATCTTACCCCTAGCAAGCATGTTTAAAACAAAGAAAAACAGTGGCATGCACGTAATTCTATTAAATACACCACAGGGGGAAAAAAAGAATTCTATTTAAAGTGATGTGTGTATAATTCAAGTATATGAAATTCATATTCAAATACTTTTATCAGTTTCCAACATCCATATATGGGCAGCTTTCAGGGAACACATATTTGAAGGAAAATCTACTGACATTGTAATGTAGGCCAAGATCAAATTTGATATGTGTCACATCTGGACAAAAAGAAAAAAAATCATAAAACCTTTTTCTCTATTAGTATCTATTATTAGTACAATTACGATTTTAGGATGTGTTTTGGTAGACATTGACATTGTTGCTGATTTACTGCTATAGATCTACTCTAACTGGCAACATCTACTCCATGTTATGTATTTGATATAATTTGTCTCAGGAACATGGTGACACTGTCTCACATGATATTATTATTATTATTATTATTATTATTATTATTATTATTATTGCAGTAAGCTAATGGTGTATCTGATAAGCAAAATTATAACTTTTAACAATATGAATGTACCAATACCTGTGTAGGACTGAACATTTTAAAATGTACTTAGATTAGATTCAGTTGCTTTAAAATGTAATAATTATATCCATGGTTTGAGGTGTACTAAATCTCCCAGGGTGTCCCATGCAGGGTAATTGTGAAAAAAAAAATGACAGCAACACAAACAAGAGAGATGAAATGACTGCACTGCTGAGCAAAAAGAAAAGTGAAAAAAAAAGTGAAGATCTGATTAATTAAAAATGAGCTCATCGTAGTTATAGGGAATCTTGATGCCATTTTGGGCTCAGTTTTACACATCATCTGTGCAATCCTCTTGGTGGGAGGCTGTCCCCATTGAGTTGAGTTGAATTTAGAGTGTTCACAAAGATTTTTCTGAATATTTGGGTGGCATTTGGATGTAAGAATTACTGACAAAACAAACAAACAAACAAGGAATTACTATTAGCAGGAGAAAGCTCAGAGAATGTGTTACTATATAAGGGCCTTTATGGAAGGCTGACCAGGTGAGTTTACTGTTAATTACTAAAACAAAAAAGAAAATTAAAGATGGATCGTTTAAAGAAACGATTTATAGCTGTAGTACCTGAAGCAGATATGTGGGTTTTTTTCAGCATGTGGCCATGTCTGTGGCCATGTCACTCTCTGAGTACTTAACACAAACCGATATCTGGGAAGCAAGCTGAATGGGCCTGACACTTCATTAGCATGCTGAATGAGGATCTCCCCGTTTGCAGTTTTCCACCCAAGGGTCACTTTGTAAAAGCTACGTCTCCTCCCCTGGAGCAAAGAAAATGTCAGTGCTGTTTAGCTTCGTTGCCACATATACATGCAGTATAGCTACTAAAATGGTCGTAATAGCAAAACATAATCACAGGATCTGGAAATTTTGGAAACACATCTGAGTTATTGATGAGTGAACCACATGGGCCAATCTGCAGCAAAATTGACAACATGCATCCCAATTGCTTGGATCTTAGAATTAATATTCCAGGCATATCTCAAGCCTAGTGCCAGTTCTTGAATCCGTGACTCACAAGCAATAAATGTAACGATCCCTCGTGTTTTTTGAGATGGACGTGACAAATCAGACATAGTGTGCATCGGCCAACATCGATATAAGGTATAGATTTTAATTTCAGAGCTCAGTACAGGGAAGCCATTGACATAGCAATACACATGTCTAACAAGAAACCTCAATCTACTCTGCAGCCTAGATTGAGCCTTTTTTGGAATTACTTTCCACTGTCTGTATTACAAATGTTCTGTACACTCTAGCAGCATCATTTCCACTCAGAGTCAATAACCTGGCTGCTGTGTACTCGAGGAGTTGATAGTCCCAGCTGGTGTGTCTAGATGGAATTTGGATTTTGTCTGCTTTAGTCTCATTTACATCTGTAATTGTTGGGTTTTGATAACAATTACAGCTTGGGGAAAAAAAAAAAAAAAAACAACTTTGGAAATACCTGTTGTGCACTGAGATGGCGTGCTGGTTCTAAATGGAAAAATGTACCCTGATCAACTTGTGTATCAATATTCATAAGTAATATGTGATGTTTAGTGATGACATAGGTTTCACAATTGTGCGTTTTGTCATTTGCTTGTAGAGTTCTTTGATCCACTTGAAAATAGTGGTCTTGAGCTTGCTTCCAACAAACCATGGTGCGATCTGCATCAGGTGTGGAAGCTATCCACTCTACATCCACGTTACTTCCTGTTTCAAGTTATGTGAGGTGGGGAAAGGGTTGTGAAGGTCAGTGGATGAGACGGAATGCTTATTTATATGGGACTGGGGCACTGTAATTAGTTCATATTTGAGGTACGAGTGCTTGCACTGAGAGGATTGGCCTGCATGGTTAAAAATCCTCTATGAGAATGCCTCCTTACAAATAAACTAAGCTAAGGTCTTTCTATGCTAAACTGGGGCTTTAAAGCAAAAGAAAAGTCTGACCTTTCATTTTAAATATCAAATAATCGATTACTTTTTATTTTTGCGTACTCATGACTAAATTAAGTAGGTAGACAGAACGTCCACCATTAGTCTGGGTCAGCTAGCTAAGCTGTTTTGCATTTTATATCATGTCATGTTGTATCAAGAAAAGGTTTATAGCGAGTTTTATTTACCCTGTTCCCTTATTCATGAATTGAAGCCATGTAATGTTCTAGGCTGTGCTACACACCATGGGTAAAATGATACAGTGAATGAAATCACACCAGAAATGAGAACATAAGCTAAATAATATGCTGGTGGGCTATGCAGACCCACATCAGAAAAGATGAACTAGTAAAAATGGTTCCAAATGAACTCTTTATTCAATTGCTCATAACATATAAAAACTTTTCAACATAATAATGCATGACCACGAAACACTTACAACGGATAAATCTGTTGCATGTTTGTTCCTAGCAAAATGCAGTTTGCTCTGTTTTTATTTCCTCTCTTCAATCCTCGGTGGATATAGCATACTTCTCATGTGGTTCAGTACTTGAAAGTGAAAAAAGGCAGTGTACAAACTTCACAAAACTCCCAATATTACCAAAAAAAGAGACATTCTGTTATGAAATCCTGCGACAGCCTTTTATCTAATCCGCTGCACCCATCCATTTCTTTTGCAGTTGCGAGTGCACACATCATCTGTTCTTGCCCTGGCAAGCCATACATCACTGCTCACAGCGAGCGAGGAGATCTTTAAGCTGCATAAACACTGTCGCTGAGGTGCCTGTGGCTCTCTGTGATGAATGACAGACCCCACAGAGCTTCTACACCTCATGATGAAGTGTCTCATGTCAACTAAAGCCCAAAATCCTGAGGTGTGCATTGGGCAGAGTCGCCATATGGTAGCTTGAAGGTTGCAGATGCACGACTTTAGTATGTTTGAGTCATTCCAGGAATCAGAAATGTACATTTAGTGTCAAGAGTGAGTGAAAATATGGTCCGAAACAGTCATTTTGTGGATGATTATCATGTTTGTCCTTGTGAAACATTTGCTCACTCAAGTGTGACTCAGGTTCAGTTGGCTCATGTGCATAAATATAGATTTTTTAGAAGTCATGTCCACATGTACAGTGTGTTTAAAAGTACATCTGTCCACAAAGAAACGATTTGAAAGATTTATTTTCCTTTTGTTGCTAGGCGCACATCTGTTAAAAAAAAAAAAAAAAACGGGAAAAAAAAGGAAATTATGTCTCATCCACTGACATGCTCAAAAGTTTTGGTAAAAAATTCTCTTTTCTCTCCGGCTGCTAAGGTTTTTTTGTTTGCAGTGTTTGCATTGTTAGCCGGTCGCCATTCCAGACAGACTATTAGCTAAGCTGTTTAATGAGCACGGCTGCAACAGCTAAAAGATAACTGATTTGGCTATCTAGCGGCAAGCATGTTCCTTTCTCTTCCACGTTGTTTACTCATCTCAAAATCTAGGTTTAGAATTAAATGTGTGAAGTGAACGCCCATTACAATCGCAGCAGTTATGTTAAAGGTAGAACAATATCCACGTTACAAAACCTCAGTGTTCTTTCAAAGGGTAACGCTGTGGCATCAGCATGTTCGAAAACATAAATTGTTCCTGTCTAAATGAATAGCTTTTAAAGAATTGTTTGAAAAAAAGCTTTAAAAAAAGCTTAATTTTTAGTGACCCCAAATTTTGTGTGGGCAGGAGGCCAAAATGCAGAGAAAAATGTTTTCAAAAATACATTTTTTTTCCCCCTTATTTGTCATTTCTAAACATCAAAATACCTGTGCAATGTAAAATTTATTAAAACTTAAATTTGTGTGGTGGTGAAACAAAATAAAAAATAAAATAATTGAATGGTTGGAATGGCTGAACATTAAAAAAAGGTATCTTTGAAAATAATGATTATTAAAAAAAAAAAATTACACTGACTTTTAGTAGCAATATCAGGATCTGTAAAGGACGCGTGGCCTCTTTATCTGTTGATTTTAGTGAAAGAGGCGTGGCCACTGTGTCTGTCAGTCTCAGTGAAGGAGGTATGGCTGCTGTGACTATATCTATCATTAATAATCTATACAAAGAAATTGATTTAAAACTAAATTAAATTGCTTCTAGACTCAAGTATTTCCACACACTTTCTAAATACATCAAGGTATTTATACAATATGGTATGTACAGTACATCAGACCAAACATGCAGCTTTTTTCCTCGCAGTTTGGTTGAACTGTAACAATAATAGAAAGGAGATTAAACATGAATGGGAATATTTTCCAGTTCAGTGCGCAAAGCAATTCCTATTGCATAAATGGAAACACAGCAAGCCTATGTTAAAATACAAACAGAAGTTTAGCATAAAGGGAATGGATGAATGAACGAAACTAAAGAACTTATTTCTTTCTGTCTTTCTTTGCTGTGTTGCTGGGTTTGTCTTGGAATGCTGACTGATGTGAGGAAACCATGAATACAGGCATCACATAGGTAGCTTGAATTCATAAATACATAAAGGTCATAAATAGCAAAACTTTACTGTGTCTCTGCTTCCATTTACGGCACAGTCTCTTCTGAAAAAGCTGCAGTTTCCATGACAACTAAACCAGAACCAGCATCTCTGAAACTCTTTTACTGAAAAAAAAGGACAACATTTAGTATTCCTTTTGGATTTTCAACGTTCCTTCATTTGTTTTTAAAGGCAGATTTGGAATCTATTTCACACTTCCATTACTTTTCTGAAGATTTGTGCGAGCTAGTTGACAGTCTCGCGTTCCTTCCTGGAAGTCCTTTCTTCAGAGCCAAGATGCAGTTATGCCACATGCATACATTTTTTTTTTTGTTTGGTTTTTTTTAATCTGCTAAAGACGCTGTGCCTTTGCACATTTATGTAACAGATTGCAGTATAAGCTCATTATCCTGAATGCCAGTCCTTTTATAGAATTGTAATGTGGTTCCCTTCATGCTTTCACCAACTGTCACTTCTCATAAGATTTGCTCCCGCTCACGATAATAAAGTGTGTTTCCGAGTCCCACACTGCAAATAAGAACGGATTTCAATTATTATGTCCTTATTTAGTCATAAAGTATGCCCTCATACTTATATGAGGGCACTTTTTGCAACTGAACCCTACATAATCTAGTAAAAATTACAGATTTAAATGGTAAGTACTAAATGCACTTCACAGTGATGAATAAATTTCAATTATGTTATGTTCAGAAGGAGCACACATTAAGGACTCTCACAGACATTACCTAAAGAGCATTTCCCAAATACTTCCCAACCCCACCCCACCCAAATAATCTACAAAATGTGTATCAAGTGAGAGGGTGTGCACGTACTCCTTTTTTTTTTTTTTTTTTTTTAAACACAATGCATTTTAAAAAAATAAAATAAATAGGTACAATATAGCATCAGTGCAGTCATGAATACAGTTTTTTAAAATGTAGGTTTTTATGCTGTATCTATCCTTTAGGTTTCCCCCCTACACCAACACTCCCAATTTGGCCTCCCTTATCATGCAACAGCTACCAGCTACCAACCAGGAAGGGTGAAGGCTAACGCATGCATCCTCTGCAACCCCTGAAGCCAGTCACCGTATCTTTTTGAGCTGCTGTTCATGCTACATCGCATTGCAGCGTAACACACTCTGCAGAAAGTGCCGTCTACCCTCTTCCGCATACATGACTGGCTATGACTGATAGGGAGAGATTAATGCCATGCCTCCCACCCAGCGAGCATGACCAGTTTTGCTCTCTTGTACTCCTGACCAGGGATGGCTGTGGCATCGTTAAAATCTGGTGAAATGGCTTAATTTGTGTATGTAGGAAGCTCTAAATTTGCTGTCATTACGTTACAGAGACCTTAAGTGTGACTGATAGTGTAGTGGTATCGACCAGTCAGACGTTGAAAAATGGACATGAGGAAATGGTTCTATGTTTTGTTTTGTTTTGTTTTTTTTGTTTTTTTTCACCTAGGCTCCGACCATCTTTGGTCTTCTCCTTTCAAGTATGTAAAAAGAATATTCACATGTTACATTCATTCATTTGGCTGACACTTTTATTCAAAGTGATGTACGTTTGAGCTGAGCAGATGAAGGGTATGAGCAAACAGTGGCAGCTTGGTGGTCCCAGGATTTGAACTCATAACCTTCTGATCAGTAGGCCAAAGCCTTAACTATCTAGAAAATAAGTTTAGTAATTATTTGGAAGAGTTCTTGGTGCTCACCAAACATGTACCACTTGCACATACTAGTTCAGAATCTGTTATTCAGAAACATGTTTGAATTGATGGTGATAATAGGCTTGATTAAGATGGTTATAGTGGTGGAGAACTCATGTTACATTCAAATGAATGAATGTAACGTGAATAAAAATTCTTGAGTTCAGTGAGCAAACAATTATTTGTAGATACGAAACGCTTTGGTGTGTTGGTTCTCAAGAAGCCTGGATTTACTTCACTGATTTATTTGTTAAATTGTACCCACTTTAGGAATCCTGCTGCTCTCTGATTAGATTGCTTCTGAAGCTCTAAAACTAAATGTATTTTCACATAACACACTGGTTTGGGTAACTAAACAATTGGGGTGCCATTTATTCATCATTTCTCAACATTAAATGAAACTTTTAATGAGCACTTTGCTCTTAATTAAGTAGCATAGTTGAGCCTTTAGCATTTGGAAATGCACAAAAAAATGTTATCGAGTAGCATGAGGAGATTAGGGACATTTTTTTTAAACTAACAATTTATTTTCAGTCTATAATTTGGGTATGTAAGTTGGACTTTCAAAATGATCTCAGCAATCAATATTACAATTTTACTGAAAATAAAGAAAAAAGTATGTGAGAGAGAGAGAGTACTTTTCTTCTTCCAGTGATCTTCAGGAAATTCAGTTGATGAAATTTCCTGCTGAACCTGGAATACTCCTGTGGAACGTTCCACATATTTCACAGGGGTGAATGAGTTCAGGTAAAAGGGTTGAGTGAATGTTGTGGGACACTAAAGCTAAAATGTAGATTTTTTTTCAGCCATGAGATACAAACATTAATGAAAAATGAATAAAGATTTTAGATTATTATTATTTTTTTTTTTACAATTTTGTATAGTAATGATTATATTTTGAAGTCAAGTGTAGTTACAGTGGACTGGTTTTGTCTGCAAAATGATGTTTTCTAAGTGTAAATGTTATTTATCTGAAAAATGCACATAGGATATTGTAACATATGTTTAAGGTGTCTTTTACATTTTACTTTGCATATATATTTTTAAATGCAATATCAGTGAGACACCAATGGCACCCTGATCCTGCAGTCACACATGTCACTGCATTCTTTACTTTAAAATAAACCAGATGCAGTAATTTTCCTATTAGGGCCTCACTATTAGCAATTTTAACATTAGTTGATTTGACGGTTGCAGTTGGCATCCATCTCCAACTCTACATCCTCTCATCCTGTGATTGGCAATGGTACTTCAGCAGTTAAGGTTATATCATACTCACAATAAGGTTGTAAGTTCAAATCACTGAAATGCCAGAGAGCCACTATTGTGTACTTGAACAAGGCCCTTTTCTCCCCTCAATTGCTCAGCGGAATGCTTGGATTTGATCCTACCCCACTTATAAGGATCAAATCAGCTTCCAAATGAATTTTGATGAATGTAAATGTCACAATTTGCCAGCAATTTACTAATCAGAACTGCCACTGAAAACTTCCCTTACTTGTGACTGTTGTGCAAATTCCATCTTTAACAATGCTAGCTATCCGCTTTCACGGTCACATCACCCACCACAGCTTTTTGCCAGTTACTCCTGCAAAAATCAAATGAAAGCACACCAAAAAAATAAATAAAAAAATGGTACATGTCAACGAAGCCTGACATGACTGAGAGCAACTTGGGGAAACTGATAGCAGATTCGTTTGGACAGGATTTAAATGACACTGAACTCTGGTGAATTGAGCAACAAATCAAAGGCTCTGATGCTTAGCTCTGGTCGCCGTCTCAGTCTGGAGGGATATTTCGGCAGATACACACCTGTCAAGCTGGCGAATCTATATTACGTCGGACGAGATATTGGACAAGTGGGGTGGCTGACAATACCTCAATCAAAGCGCAGCAACGGTACCATTAAAGTCGATGAAGCATATCATTACTTTTAAGGTAACGCACAAAAAAGGTCTCATTTTGGAAATGTGACTTGAGGTCTTAGATCATGTCCATTCTTACAAATATTCAGAGAGTTAGTAATAACTATACTATAGTATAGTCTATAGTCTAGAGTAAATAGACAGACAGGTATTTCAATATTGTGGATATGATACTACAAGTGAATAGGATAATCTTTTAAACCAACAGATAACGCAACCAATCTCCACTAGTGGATTGCTGATGTTCTTATAAGTTTTTTTTTTATATTGGATTTTTAAAAAAATTGTATCTATTTATGTAAATGAGGCTTCAGCTGATTAAATATGTGTAAATTTGCCTACAGTACAGAACCAAAAATCCAGTCTTTGGATGATGTTAGAATTAAAATGTTCATTTCACTGTGAACACACGCTTCAGAGAAGGGCTTTGACAGAAAGGTTTGTTGGAAAATTATTTATCAATCATTTAATCAAGAAAAAATGATGCATTGTTCTAAAGATCGTAAATATAATTGACCATTTTTTGCAGTTCCTCAGCGGATAAGATGAAATTTTATAAATACAGCTCATCTAGAAATAGATATTTGATTCTGAACAAAGAGAATAAGCTGGTTTTGAGAATAATGAGTTTAGAAATAAATGTGGATTTATGTATTTTCACACAAGTAAGCATAAGGTTTATAAGTAAGGAATAACACATGACAGAAAACAGTGCACTTCAGGTGGGTAGTGGCACTCCACTTTCACATTGTGCTGCACCCCCCCCCCCCCCCACATGCATTACTTTCATATACCACAGCGATTCGCCGAAGATCACAATGTTTAATTAATCGATGAAGTATCGCACATTTTAACAGCTTACAGTTATGTTGTAGAAGGTCGGAGAGACAAGTTAGTTCCTGTTGTCACTCATCACCTCGATAAACAGTCATTCCCTCAGCATCGTCATTCTTCTCTCACTCTCTCTCTCTCAAAAAAAATTCAGCTTGTCATTTTACTGAGAAACCAGAAAGTGTAAACTCCTCTCAGATTCAAGCATTCAACCACTCTGTGGTATAAAACAAAATAGCATATATGTCATAATGATAGAATAGATAAATTCATATTTTCAAGCTAATCAGGGACATATGACATGATGTGATTG
The DNA here is from genome assembly GCA_022985145.1 of Pangasius djambal. Classification (NCBI taxonomy): domain Eukaryota; kingdom Metazoa; phylum Chordata; class Actinopteri; order Siluriformes; family Pangasiidae; genus Pangasius; species Pangasius djambal. Next base: position 15,383,234 of record CM040994.1, read on the forward strand.
TGTCAAGTGGGAGGGGCTTCTTCAAATTTCCTAAGTTTCAGATAATGCAAATGTCGCGAGTGCACAAAAACAGTGAAACAGCGACATATTACTGCTGAGTTTTTACACTTTACTTACTATAGTTAAGGAGTAGACATGTTATAGATGCATAGTATTTTTCAAAAATCTAAAAAAAAATTATTGACATGAACAAAATCTTCTCAGCTTGTAATGTCTTGCCTTATGATTGATGGATACAGCTAAAGATCTGTGAATATTGGTAAAAAAACATGGATATGGCTTAAGATATGGTTTAATAATCTGCAATATGTTGAGATCTATAGATATGGCTAATGATCTAGAAACATCTAGAACACAGAAACAGACCTCCAAATCTATGACTATGTCTAAAGGGCACCCAAGGGGTCAATGAAGCATGGCCAGGGCGTCTGTGATTTTACAATTTTGCAATAGTCGTAGAAATCACAATTCATTATTAATCAAAGGTTTTTATATTTATATTTTTATTGAGTCACTATGTTTATTAGTCTATCCAAGATCCATGTATACTGTATGGTTGTCTCTGTTAAAGTTGTTTTTTTTTAGCTTCTTTTATTATTCTCATTAGCTTCTTTTATAATTTTTTTTCTATCAGCAGAAGTTCAGGATGTATCACGTAAATCCTCAAATAAGAGCTGCTAACATTTAGAGACCTCCAGCTTCACAGCACTTTCAAGGCCTCCGAGTCAATGAAGCAAGCATTACAAGGAGCAGATGTTGCAGGAGTGTGGGAAGTGTTAGTTGTGCGTAAGCACCAGTTGCCATGCTAAACATTAATTATCTCCTAACACTATATAATGAATGCCATATCAGTTTACGTACCACCCACTGGCAAAGAGGCCTGGATAAGTGAGCTATAATTTAGAGCTAATACACAACACATGCCATAAAGTGACATTAGGGCTAAAACTTGGCATTTTTATCATAGCTTAAGGGAAATGATCACTGTGAACCCAACCAAGATTCAAAACTCAGGTGATATACATTTTTTTTCTTTGCAGTGATGCTATATCCTGATAGAATCCTAATTATTGATTCAATCAATACACATTAATGACGCATTGATAATAATATTTCTATTATTCTCCCTATTATAAATAATGTGAAAATATCTGCAGCAGCACAATGACGACATAATTGTTAGACAATATGATCAAACTCCTATCCAGGTAATGCGATCATTAATATTCTAGTATAATATAACTAGTTCGGATCGGCAACAAATCAATAAGTTGGACAGTATTTTGCTTTTTTTTTATAGCTAAATGTGTCAACAAGTCAAGAACGAGATGATGGCTAGCTACTCACTAAACTAAAGTAGATAAACTCTGCTAGCTACTACAGATCCTGGGTTGGAGGCGGGACTTTGTGTGCAAGGGCGTGGATTGGAGGTTGGAGTCAAGGAGTAAAACCATTTCAATGTTTTTGTAGTTCACTCTGCAACCACTCGAATCCAAATTCTACCAAATACACCTTTAATTAGAAATTCCAATCACTGATGTCACGTTAAACGGAATTCACATTCATCAGTGACTAGTCACGATATATTAAATGGGAAAGAAATTCCCCTACCTAGCAATTTGGTGGTGTTATTTTTATGAAACTATTAGCCTTAATGGTTTCATCATAGGCAGAAAACTATTACGCATTCACACAGGAACACACTCATTGAAACACCATTACTGATTGCTAGTTTTCAGGCGTTTCAAAAGTCCAACATAATCCTCATTAAGCCATTTGTTAACAGCAAGTAAGATGAAGAATGGCAAAAATTGAGCCTTATTTTTTGTTTACTAAGATTTTCCTTGACAAAGGAAGGAAGTCTTAGCCTGTTTATAGCAGCCGGCCCTGGGATCTGTCATAATGATTACATTGCCTCCGTGTTGTAGTACAGAAATTAGGACTTCTTAAAAGCCAGAGGATATTAAGAGCTAGAGTGGGTCATGTTTATTGGAAACACTCTCAGGATGCTTTGACCCAAAAATGCACAAAGGCGCAATTATGAATGTGTTTAATGTAACTTAACCTTTATTTGATTTCACCTAATGATCCTCGTCATTCAAGGGCCCCTGAATGTACCTGAACTGCCTTGGTAATGTAATCAAACATGCAACTCTGCGTTCTTTACTGCAGATGTCTTCTGAGTAATCGAGGCCAAGTCAGGAATTAAAGTCTATTACTGTAATCCACAGCTATTTGTTCCAGTTCACTGTGTGCTGTTTGTGTCTTCTGATATTTGCTCATAATTATAGATGACTTGCACATGGCTGCACTGAAGAACCACGTACCAAATGACTTTTCAGGTGGAACAACTAGCAAGTAACTCCTATTGTATTTCATTCCATTACGTGGCATTTGAATACCTTGGAAAACGCACATGTCTAGACATAATAATAACTTTGGATGTGTTTATTATATTACTCAGAGACGTCGCCGGGCCATTAGATCAGATTCTTATGTTTTTTTTTTCTTCTTTTTCTTTTCATTTAGCATGGAATTTAGTAACTTATAAAACACACTACATTATATATATAAGGCATTGTTAAAAAACAAATGATGTGATTAAAGATGTGATTAACTCGTAGCTAATGCAGCAAGAAGGCTAAGCCATTATGAAGTGTAATGAGCAATAACTGAGCTGATTTATGATATGTCAAGGACCGAAGTGTTCTTTCGAAAGTAAAGTATTCAAAAAAAAGTCCACAAATATCAAAAGTGTCAGTCTTCTGTGTGTGTGTGTGTTTGTGTATTACTATCTACATTTGTTGTCTTTTACTTAAAGGTGATACTACCCAGTATCTGTATCAGACCAATACCAGCAAAAAGTGGTAGACGGGATATCGGAGAAAACATATCAGATATCAGATCTTGTAACTAATGGAAAAGGTTAGAATTAGATTCGGAAAAGAAATGTATTTTCGGAACTGGAAAGGCTTACACGTAAAGAGCCTTGACTGTTTTTTCTTTTGTTGGAATTGACTTGATTACATTTATACTTTGCAAATAATACATTTTATAAAATATAAAGTCGTTTTTTTTGCGTGAAAGAGTTTAACTGTGCAGTGCAGTTAAAAAAAAAAAAGCTTAGTAGCTTTACTCCTTATTGGATTTGTTCCGTTACTGCCAACTGTTATATGACATCTTCAGATTGTGCTTTATGATCATTTGCAGCGCTCATAAATACTAACATTTGCTGTAGCCTGTGGTCCAGCCATATTCTTTAGCTGGGCCTCTCTTGTTCTTTCTACTACTCTTTTTTTTTTCGCTCAGTTGGAATCTGCATTCTGCGTTCTATATATCCCAAGCATTTTACCACTTGGAATATATCTCAAACTATAGGTAGCTATTTATCTGGTGTCTTACACAACTATACTACTGTTTTCTAGCTAACCCATAGCATATTAGCAAGGTTTAGTGAAAGTGAAGTGAAAGTGAAGTGACGTGTGGCCAAGTACGGTGACCCATACTCGGAATTTGTGCTCTGCATTTAACCCATCCAAGTGCACACACACACAGTAGTGAACACACACACCCGTGAACACAAACCCGGAGCAGTGGGCAGCCATTTTAGCTGCGGCGCCCGGGGAGCAGTTGGGGGATCGGTGCCTTGCTCAATCGCCTCACGTCAGTCGTGAGTTTTAGAAATTAGCTACATATAAAGGCAATGAATAAATGAAGGTGCACTATGTTCATTTATTTATTTATTTATTTATTTTTTAATGACCACAGATTGAATTTTTTGCCAAAAACAAACGTGCCTGTTAGCTATGAGAGAAGCAATTCACTTTCATTGAATTTGGCCAAAATAAAGTAGCTCAGAGGGCAGCTGCTGTCTGGGTAGGACAACAGATTTTATTTCAGGAGCGTGCACCTAAATGGTGCCCAGAAATCCTGTCCTGACTAAATAGCTGCTTTCCAATGACAAGCAAGGAACTGTTAGCAGGGCTTATATCACAGTCTGTTCATTTAACAGCTAATCGGTAGGATTGGATTTCGCCTCACTTTGGATAAAAGCATCTGCCAGAAGAATAAATGTGATGTAATGTAATATAATACATGACTTTTTTTTAAGAATATTTTTGTAATAGGATTTTCTTTTTTTTTTTTTTTCAAGAACATTGGATATTAATTGTATTAAAACAACAACCTCTGCACTTTAGAGTTTTTATTCAAAGTCAATTTAAAGTCATATCACACGACGGGCCGTGCTGAGTTACTGTTACCACCCGGAAGTGGATTATTTTCATATAACTGCATGACCTGAAGTGTTTTATTCTTCTTATACCACAGCTCTTTGCTAACAATTACAATTTCTACTTCATTAATGAACAAAACGTCACACTTTTTAATCATTTAAAGTTACATTTAATGTTAAGGATCATCCAGAAGACAAGTTGTTTCCTGTTCTCTCTTATGTTATAGCAGCTGTAAACTATTCTACTCTCACCAGCCTCCCTTTGGATAAAAGCATGAGAAAATGGAACGTGCAAAGAACGTGTCCTGAAAACAAACGCTGCCCTGTTACAAAATGCTGACAGCTGAGACTCATTCCATAAATAAACATATTAACCTAATAGGCTTAAATTATGTGGTCCACTATACAAGTCCCTGTAGCTATAATTAGCTATAGAAATGATGACGTATTAGAACGAGTGCAATAATATAAACCTGTGATTTGAATTACAGTCAGATCTACTGTCAGAGCTAGTGTTATAAAAAATGAATTATGTGCCAATTCAAGGATTGAGCAGTCCTGTGGTAAAAAGGTGCATAAATAAATGGACAGCGCATAAATAAATGTTGCACTGTATATAAAAAAACTCGAATTAAAGCTACACGCTGCACTTTAACCTTATTGTTTCATTTCATAATGCAGCGCCGAGCTGAAACAAAATTACCGCCTAATTACCGTGGCTTTTTCTTTTTTTGTAACACACCGTGTTAAAAGCTCTGGCCTCACAGGGAGGTTTGAAATGGCTACACACAGCAGACGCATTTCTACCCTATTGAATCTAGCATGATGCATTCTCCTCCATATGCTCCGACCTATTACATCCTGCACCTTCTGCCCTTTAGTTCAGCATGGAGAAGATTAGCTAGCTTCTCGTCTGCTTTTGCTGTTGTCTGGCTAAGTGAAGTGGGCAGCTCTAATGTGTTTGAGAGGTGTGTGTGTGGGTGTGTGTGGGTGTGGTGGTGGTGGTGGGGGGGGTTCATCGTTCTTTCTGCGTCTTTATCCTGGCATCACTTCTTTCCATTCCACCAGCTGCCTCAAAGCAAAATGCGTGCTTATTCCTTCTTCACATTACCTGTGCTGTCTCAGACAGTGGTAATGTGATCAAGCAACACTATGCAACTGTGGGTGATAGCAAGCTTTTATTATATTTCTGTTAAAAAGTGTGTATATTCGAACATTTTAATAGCTTTGCCAAGCAAATATCTGATTTATTTTTTTATTTTTTAATATTATTAGATGCCGTTACAATCCCACATAGTCAAAGTCACGCATTATGTCTTGAAAGTTTATTTAGTATGCTTATGCATGTACATTTTTCCATTTATTTTTTACATTTCTCTGCCTTGGCTTCATAAGAAATATCACTTTTTTGGCATAAAACCTCACAAGTTGTATCTACAATATTGTACTGTATGGAAGCATCATATAAGGTGATTATAGAACTACATTCTTCTTCTTCTTCTTCTTCTTCTTATTATTATTAAAAATGCATTATTATAGAACTAATACCGATTTTTAGAATGTGGTACATAAGGAATCAAAGGGTATGTTGTTATAGGAAAATAATCAACGCTTATACCAAGCTGAACCTGATTACATTCCAATAACAGAACATCCCAAAGTGTTTTATTTCCATAGCAATTCTTTATTACTTGAACAACACATGATAGTTTGTGTCCATTTATTGTTACATTTAATGTTTCAGAAGATCCTCAAAACAGGTTATCACTTTCACTATAGCAATGAGAAACAGTCACTCTCTCACCAGTCTCTTTCTTTTAGTCTCTTTCTTGAAGCAGCATGTCACGTTACCAAGAAACCACAACGCCTGAAGACTTTCCTGTGTCAGAAAATCGAAAGGTACTGCTTTACCTCTGACTGTTACAAATCGCTGACACTGGAGACTCCTTCCATACAATGATACATACTTTACATTTCTTCTTACAGAAAACATTGTCATTGTGATTGTCATTTGTTCATGTGGATAACTTGTCATACAAGTCTTTACGTATGTTGTTATGATTGGCATTATAGCAAAGAGATTGCATCAGAACTGCTTTCTTCAGAACAGCATGTTGATTTAAGTTTAAAACCTAGCTTGATCACTTTCAGAAGTATCACACAAAGGTAAAATATTTCACGAATAGGGATCAGTTGTAAGTATTACACATCGCCATGTTACCTGTGACAAAGAGCTGCCATTTGTGAGCTGAAAACGTTCCTTCTGCAACACCTGCATATTTTACAGGACATCAACAAGAAAAGTGTACTAGATAATGATATCCACTATTCTTAGCCATCCAGCGAGCGCCTGTGGTGCTTTAGATGATTTACAGATATGCTGAATCCCTACAGTATTATCTTACTTTTATGGCTTTGGCTGTCCCTTCAGGGCTATTGTACAGTAAGTGTTCAATTATGAGTGACTCTTCAGTCTTATCTCGAGCTCACCATTTGGCCAGTGATAGAGGATAAAGCCTTTGCAATGCCACTGGGAATAAGAAAGAAGTACAGATGGAAGTAGAGATGTCCTGAGGTTAAGGACAACTATTTCCCTCCTGTACTTCAAGTTGAGAAAACCCAAAAAAAAAAAAAGAAAAGAAAACCTGAGAAGATGGAGAGAGAAGGAAAGATCAGAGAAAGCAAAGGATATCTTTTGTGTGATGTTCTTGAACACGAGCCAATTGCTTCATGACCTTGTCTGTGAAAGTTCTGTGTTATGTATACACATGGTTGATAGTACACTTGCAAGACAGGATGCAGCCTAGACAGAATAAATTATGATAAATATTGACCACGCACTGTGCATGTGCACAAATTTTATCAACAGTTTGCAGCTCGCTTAACTGTGCATCACAAAATAAATCCAATCTAATGGAAGCAAATGCAGCTATCCAGATATCACTCAGGCAACATCAGCCTGAGTAATACACTTCCAAAATATACACAAATGGTCAACAATATACAGCAAGAATGATTTTTAATGTCTGGCCTAAAATTATACACAAAAAAATATTTAACTGTGTCATGTGATGTGATGTCATATGCTGCCAGTTATTGCCTTGACAATTCCATGTTACAATTGTATACAACTATAAAGTTTGATGCTATGAAAGGTAAATTCACATCACCTTTTTTTTTTTTTTTAACTCTAGTTAGCTAATAATTTAGTAGTATTGTGACAGATGCTTTATCCATCCATCCATCCATCCATCCATCCCTCCATTTTCTGTACCGCTTATCCTACACAGGGACTGGGGTCCAGCCCATCGCAGGGCACAATCTCAACTATATCAACTATGCTCATGCAGATGATTTTAAATATCTAGTAATTTGTTCTATAACCTTGAAACCTTTGTTACTTTCAGAATTAATGAAGAAATAAGGACACAACTGATGAAACCACTCATTTTTTAAGAATTTTCAGGTTTCTAACACAAGTTCAGTCGTCTAAGTTTATTACTCCTAGACATTCATAAGACCTTTATAAGTGAAAAAAGGCAGGTGATAACTGTGCTTCTACTAAGACCACAAAGCCTTTTCTCCCAAGTCCGCCCTTGATAAGCACATGCATAGCTAATGATACTTAAAATTCATTTGCATAACCTTATTTATTGGCTAGTTCACGGTTTCCCTTCTTTCCCGACCCACGATATGGAAATCCTGTCCTATTGAAATATAGAGCCTGACAGGTGGATAAGACTCCCTAGAGCTTTTATCTCCTCTGCAGACTTCTTGCTTTTCCGTAATGGCTGCTGTCCTCCTAGACACTGACAGCATGTCCACGGTTCTCCTCAGTTCTCCTGTCGAGACTTGAACCATGCCTTCCAATTACAGCAGGATCTGCCTCATGCTATTTCAGGGCTGCGTATTTTGGTGCACAGAGTCATTAAGGCTTTCAAGACCATCTTATAGTGCAATTAGCCCACCCACACATTTGATAAGTTGTCTGTTGATTGGTGGGAGGAATGTCAGGTTCGCACACACCCCACAATCTGCCAAAACACACACACACACGCACATAGGCTTGTATTTCGCCTGGCAGAACTGCCAGCAGACAGCATAGAAAATATATAATGATCAGGTAAATGAGAAAATGTAGGTGGCAATGGGAAACTTCATGACTTTGTGACATTTTGTGCTATTTAATGAAATGAAGCAATGAAGAGCATGTGCAGAACCATAATACCAAACAAGGGATTGTTTTGATGATTAACATAATTTTGGGTTTTCGCAGTACTTTCGATACATAATCCTACAAATTAAAAAAGGAAAGAAAAAATACTAAATGTAAAATTTATATTATGTATATACATACATACATACATACATATATATATATATATATATATATATATATACACACTTTACATATTTTTCCCATTTTGTATACAGCATTAATGTGTATATATATGTGTGTGTGTGTGTGTGTGTGTGTTCTTCTTATTTTTTTCCCATGAAAGCTTGTGCAGTCCAGAGTGTGCACCTGTACTGGGATCTTGTCGGGAGTAAAAAATACAAATAAAAATAAATCACCCAAGCTGAAGGTTTTTATCTTCTTGCACGCGAGCAGTCTGATGAAGCTCCTGGGCGCAAGCAAACAGTCATGTATTTTTGGAAATAGAACCAACTATGTTTGTTAGAAAAGCTCACAGACAGGTACAAACAAACAAGAACTGAACAAGTAGGATAAAATATTTTAAAAAAATGAATGAGTGAGTGAATAAATAAATAAATAAATAAACTAACTAACCTTAAATCCTAATACACCTTCAAATATTTTGAGCATTAAATATATGATAGATAAATAAATTATATAGATTTAATAGATTTATCCTAAGAAAGTTTGTAACATTGTACTGAAGTTGGGGGTTCTTTCACAACACAGCAGAACATCTGTCTCACAAAAAAAAAAAAAACAGCTCTGTTGGCACTGGGGCTATCTAAACCTATCTATAAGAAAGAATCTATTAAGAAGGAAATGGAGAATCTTAGGACAAAGAGGCGTAATTCTTATACAAAGCTCAGCTTCTTTTGAGGGGGAAAAAAAGAAAATTTTGTTAGTAGAACACATTGCATATGCGCTATTAGGAATAATGGGTAATTACAGACCATAATTTTGCAAAGTGAACTGGTAAACACAACCTCCAGGCAATACAGTTCATATTAAGCTCAATAGGTCTAATGCACAAACAGTGCCTTTGTGATCCTTTGATTTTTATTACTATTTATGTTCTCCTAAATTTGCCTCCATATGAAGATGCAAGCTTGAAACTTTTCTTGTTTATCAGCTGATTTCATTTGCTTATCAAAAGCCTGGCTGGAGGTCGACTCTTGATTTCGGAATCCCCGTGGTTTGCAACATAGCAATCTTTGTCGTTGGCAAAATAAAAACCCATGTGCCGTAGCTACCTGCTGAGAGAGATTGTACACCGCTCCTCCATGCGCGGCTGAAATCAACACTTCAAAGGTCAGCAGTCTATTCACACACTTCTCAGCGCGTAAGCACACAATCATGCTTTGCTTTTTACACTTCTGTCAGAGTTGTGCCTCTGTTTATTTTGTCCCTGAGCATTTCAGTTCCACCTCCATCCTCAGTAGCCTCCTGTGGCATGGCAGATCCTGGAATGTGTCGTCCTCAGACATCCAAGCATAGCAAGAGAAGCATTTTATCATGTGTTTGGACTTCTACAGGGAAGAATATTATATATCTAGACTAAATCCTTTGGGCCAGACTTTGAGTATTTACACAGGGAAAGTTTCTTGTATTCAGAGTTGGGTTAAGCATGCTTAAGTTGATTTTCTGTGCTCCCTATTTAGATTATGGAAATCACCTGCATGTACTCCACACCTCTGTGGTTGACCAGTACCTTTGAACACAAGAACTAGTCTGAAAAAATCCCTGAAAATCAGGGATAGAAAATGTGGACTGAAGAAGGAAATTGCATTTCTTTAAATATTTGCTATCAGATGTAATACAATGTGACATAAAAACAAGACACAATTTAAAAATGAAAAATAAAATAGACTAATAGGATGATGATAGGATAATAAGAAATGAGATTGAAATTCACATCTGTTAGGAGTCTAGTCCATTGCCAAAATATTTACTGCATAATTTAACAACAAGGCTTCCACCCTTATTATTTGGAAGCTAAAAGAATAGCACTTGATCCAGTACATCCTATTATTTTGCATTTTGTATATTGTGTTTGTATATTTTATTACTTGCGCACACAATTTAATGGAGCTACAAGATACTAAATAGAGGGTCATGGAATTGAATGATCTTATCCATAAAACATTCTGCTGTCAAGACAAGCATGTGTCTCCTTTAATGTTCAACCTTTCATGCACTTTTAAGGGATGATACTATCGATTAATTGTTTTATATTTATGTATTTAATATTGGCATCAGATGGCATTCCATATTTTTTTTTAGTATATTTACAGCTCAAATCATACATTTCAGCATGATGTGTTATGGCTATCAAACTGTCAACCAAAGGCACTGGCCTAAATATTACTCACAAGAAAATGGGCTTAAGTCAAAGACCAGAATGATGCGTTAACTGGGACATGCCTCTGTTTCGCTCAAACTCTACCCTGTGTACAAAACTCTCACATAATTTCTTAAAATGTGTAAAACCTTAGCTATATTTGAGGGGTTTATTTGCTATTTTGTTGCTTGCCATTTATGTCCATTTGACTATATTGTTTTTAAAAGCATATGTTTATTGCCAGAAACAAACACTCTTTATTCAGGTCTTAAAAATACCCTAATAGTTGCCAATCAACATTAAGGCTAGCAGTCTACATGACTTCAGGTCTTAGGCACATGCAAAGAAATGCTGAAGATGCCTCAAAAGTAATGAAGTTAAATGTTTCTTCATTAAAAAACAAACAAACTATAAACTATAAAGAGCTAATGATAATGTAGAAGTCATAAAATAAAAATCTATAACAACATTTGTACTAAACAATATATAGGTGCCTACTTTTGCAATAATTACACACACACACACACACACACACACACACACACATATATATAATGTTAAGCTGATATCAGGTTATAAGCAGATACTATAAATCAACCGTGACAACTCATAAAGAAGAGGAAATGTAGAGAAGTGATGTTGGCGTGAAACATGATTAGGGCAGAAGGTTTCTGTGGTTTGATTTAAAGAAGCATGGAGGAAACCATTCATCTTCACATCTCCCACACTCGCTCGGAAACACATGCCAAAATCTGAACACCAGGAGAGAAAACAATGCCTTTTCTGTACTCTAAAGTGGAGACTAAGCTACAGGCGGGAAAGAACTATTAGAGCTCTGCTTGTGGGGAGAGGATTAATATTGAAAATAAATGTGAAAATAAAATCTGCAAGTGGGTGGTGTATGGTGATGGCAGGGTAGATTTACTGAGGTTGGCTAGCATCAGTACATACATCAATTTACATCTAAAATATTAGAATTCCCACTGGGCACTGGTAATGCCAAAGGTTTAAAGAATACCTACTGCATCTACATAGGTGAAATTCCCATAAATTTGAAATTGAGCATGTTTTTCTGTACTGAGAATGAAAACTGCATTGACTTGAGACTTATTTAATTTAGAAATTCAAGGCCAGCTATTAGTTCTGTGATTAAGTGTATAAAATACACAAATACATGCTGCAAATTCAGTATTTAAGCATTACACAATAACTAGAGAAGCTTTTAGGATGAGGTTTAGAGAAAACCTTTAGTAGTCAGGTTCTGTTGCATAAACACCACTGATGTGTTGTTCACAAACGAGTGAACAAGGAGGATCCATTTTCATAATTCTCTTTATGTTATTTCATAATTTAATGCAAAGTGGGGTTTTTTGAAGGTTTAGTAAGATTTCATAAAAGGACAACAGTCACATATCAAAATTTTGTTCTGTGTAGCAAAAAATGAGCTGTTGGGAAGCTTTGGAGCCATAAAGAAGAGCAAAGGAAAGAATCAGCATTTTTAATCATGTTCTGATTATCTTTACGATTTAAATGATTCATTAATTGTTAGATTTGGCCCACTATTTGGACTGATATGTTACATACTGTGCATTCTAATGTTAGGTTGGTCAAACATACACTGCCCTCCAAAAGTTTGGAAACGCCTGAACAAAATAGGGTTTTTGGGCAATATCAGCATAAATCCTCTTTAGTTAGTGACCATTCTGCATTGATAATAAGGGACAACACAAACTATGAAAACATATTTTATTAAATAAAAAGTTTATGAACATAAACATGAACATAACATAGAAAAATACTCAAATTTTGG
>CM040994.1:15395916-15463713 GCA_022985145.1 Pangasius djambal
TGGGCAATCCTCCAGGAGGCTTGGAGTAATATATCAAGTCAATGTTTGAATAAACTGACTGCTCGGATGCCTAGTGTTGTCCCTTATTATCAATGCAAAATGGTCACTAACTAAAGAGGATTTATGCTGATATTGCCCAAAAACCCTATTTTGTTCAGGCGTTTCCAAACTTTTGGAGGGCAGTGTACACTGATAGATTTTTACTGCACATTCATGGACACAAAACATTCTCCAGTTACCTTGACAGAAAGTGAAGGCGGCAGTTGAGTGCAGATTTCATGAGAGAAAATTGTGTCCAATGATGCGCCCTAATGTGAGAAGGGGTAAGGGGGTGGGGCTTTCAGGACTGTCAGTCATTCATGTCATTCATTCGATTCTTCACTCTGACTTTGTACATTCAGTACAGCATGAGCTCCAGAGTGCATCATTTGGACACTACTTATCCTGGTCCGTTGTGTGATTGTACACCGGATATTCTCCACTCTGTTTTCAGACAGCTAGGATTAAGTTGAAAAAGCACTGGAGTATTCCATTCAGGTTGTTAATAAGTGGCAGGTTGTGAGCTTATTCTCAGGCTACCTAGGGGCCAGAGATCTGTCAACAAGACCCTCAACTGCTCGGATATTTGCTTGGATTGGATTTTGCCTCACTTTTAAGTCACTATAAAGCATACCAAATGAATGTGAATGTAAAACATTGGGATATACTTGCAAATTACACAACAGGTTCAATGTGATATTCCTACAGGACATTTTTCTAAATTGAAAATGTTTTTTTTTTTAAAGTCTGCATCTGGGACAAAAGTATAAATCTCCCAAACAATTGCCTAGGCATCTAGATTTGTTGACTCGTGTATATAGATGTACAAAGCATCTGGCCCACAAACAGAGTTTTTCGTACTAGTCAGGAAAAAAAAAATTACTTTGATGCTATCAAATCACACATCTGTTTCTATTTCCTTTGGGTTTATATTCTTTCAGAAAGACAGAATGATCAACAGGGAAAGCTTAGCTTTAAGCCACAATATCAAGCAACATATTTATCAGATGTCTTGTTCCGCGCGTTTAGTCACACACATGCACTTTGGAGGAATCCACCACTACAATGCGGGAGGTTTTAAGACGGCGTGAACCGTGAAGATGGTTGAGGTCGATTTAACAGAGGGTGGGTGTCAATCTGGGATTGAAATAGGGCTTCGGTGTTACAGAAACACACCATCAGTTCTTCATTCTGTGTCACGACATGTCCAGACTCTGGCAGACTGAGCATAATGGGATGGCCTGGACACATGAAGTCTCTTATCTTGATGCTAGAAGACGTTAAATGCAGACCTGACACATGGCTGCAGTGTACTTTGCCTGCAAATGTCAACGAGAGCATCAACTGTATAAGCATTAACAAGCAGAGGTTTGGTTTTTCAGATATTACAAAAAAATGAAGATTTTAATTGGGACAATATCTGATATGCATGAAAGCTCATTTTGACCATGTAGGAGAAAATATTATGCATATTTCGCTGACAGTTGCAAGTTAATATTTCACTACTGTGAATTTATCTCTCAAAATTATGACTTTTTTATCTTGCAGTTGTGAGTTAGCTTAGCAACCATGTATCTCATATTATTATTCCAACCACATATCTCATAATTGCATGACATTATCTCAAACCTGTGAGGTAAAAAGTCACAACTAAGGGATGAATAGGCATAATTTTCTCATATGTGGTGGAAATAAGCTTCCATAGATACATTTGACAGCGTTCGTGTCTTTATTTTTTTCCTATGACATATTTTGACACTTCTACTTTAAGATATTGTAAATATATTTCACCAAAATGAAGTGGAACTGTTTTTGTTTACTTTATAACCATGCTTAGGGTAACTTCCTGCAAAGATCATGTCAGGTCGGCTTAACGAACGAGGTGGTAAAAATAGTCAGTCTGCCTAAAGACATCTAAAACCTGCCTAGCTATGTGTGATTTCCTCACACAGTGAATGTCAGGCTTAGATCAAGTTTTTGGATAGCCATAAAGACACGGACATAAACTACCATCATCATCATCATCATCATCATCATCATTCAAATTCAAATTCAGTTTTATTTGTATAGCGCTTTTAACAATGGACATTGTCACAAAGCAGCTTTACAGAAATAAATGGATTAACAAAAAATATATAATAAATATTTGAATTTAGCACTGTGAATTTATCCCTAATGAGCAAGCCAGTGGCGACGGTGGCAAGGAAAAACTCCCTGAGATGATATGAGGAAGAAACCTTGAGAGGAACCAGGCTCAAAAGGGAACCCATCCTCATCTGGGTGCAACAGATAGTGTGATTAAATAAATAAATCCCTTCTATTATTGTGTACTATAAGGACAAGTAGTGCAATTGTGCAACCAACAAATTCATCACAGTTTCCGCAAGAAGTCCGGTTGGTTAAAATCTATCCACTGTCCACTGATGGAGTCCTGAGTACGAAGCTGCTCATGGCAACCGCAGCCCCAAAGCCACTACAGCAATCGCAGTCCCAAGCCATTACAGCAATCATCATCATCATCATCATCATTCTCAATACAGAGAGGAGTGCCTACACACTCTATATAAGTAACAGTAGATAAAGGATTTAGTAGCACTACCAGGCAGAAAGGATCCTGGATTCAAGATTGTATTTAGCAGAACTGTCTATTGTATTCTGTGTCTTGTTTATAGTCTGTGGAGAAGCATTCAAGCAAAAATTTCCTTGTACTTTGTACATGGCACTTGTACATATGACAATAAATATTGTGACATGACTAGTTGTATTCAGCTGCCAAGTCTTTTAAAAGGATTTTTTTGTTTTTATTTGTTTGGGCTCGGGCCAGCTGAGAACTTTGCGCTCTGTTCAATCTTTTCTAGGCCAATGAAGCTGGGGACAGAGAAAAAGGAACAGTGTTCCCTAGATCATCTAGGGGTTAAATGCATTGCTCAAGGGCACAACAGCAGCACTTAAAATCAGAGCATGGCCCTCAGAACTTACAGTCCTCCAGTACAAGGTCAGTTTCACTGAATTCCCAGACTGAGCCAACCATTGAATCACCTGCTCCAGATTCAGGGGCTTGTTTTAGGTCTATAGTATATTATATATTATTAATTAGTGCATTTTGCAGAGATGGAATGTGGATGTAAAAAAAAAAAAAAAATAGAAATTTATGGTAATAGCTAAATATATCTGAATCGAAATACGACTCATGATTGGGTGTTTCTGAGTTTGTAACATAGCCACACAGGAACAAGGTAAAGAAGAACTCCTCCTGAATCCAACAAAGAGCATGCTGAGGGAGTTCAGTCTGTCATCATGAAAGTAATTCCCTGAAACAAGCCCCATCTATCATCAGCTCCCCTGGGCATCGTACTATCCCCTAGGCAGGACATCTCTCCTCCTCCCTGTCACGTCCGTGTCTCAACGCCAGTGAACCTTGTCTCATCTTTCCCAGTGAATTCCACAGGCCACCCACTCATACACCAGTGCAGTTCACTGTTCGCTTCCGCACGCTTGTTTTGTAATACATTTGATAATACAGAATAAGTAAAAAAAACCAAAACAAAACTGATTATTATAAACAGTGTTAATTACTATGTAATGGAGAAAATTATATTGAAGAATGTACATTCAACATGGTGAACACCTTGACAGTGTTTTTTATTTAAATTATTAAATACCATTTAATTACTTATTCAATGCAAGTATTTCAAGTATTTGGATATTATGTGAGTCATGAAAGTCAAGCGCACACACACACACACACACACACACACACACACACACAAAGTGTCAAATTTAAACACAGCATTGGCAGTTCCATTTTTAATTTTATAGTAATCTACATCCAAATAGTAGCAAGGACTGTTTTTATTTCATCATTTATGGAGCATAAATCCAATTTTGACTGTCTATATTTCTCAAAACATATTTTTAAGTTTGCTAACTAAATGAGGTGGACAATAATTTAGAAAATACTTTTATTACTATACTTAAGTATTTTTGTGACATAGTTATACTTTATTTGAGCGTTACTGAATTTGAATATTTGTACTCTGTTACATTTCCAATAAAAAAAAAAAATTTTACTCCTTACATTTTGTTAGACCTTCAAATTACACAGAGCTCGAAGGTCTTTTCTTCTGTAGTTAACTTAAGGTAAGTTTTGCTAATTTGCAAACATTAACTGGCTATATTTAATTAAGATAGTCTGTTTTCTTCGCTAATACGAGGTTAGACTAGCATCTGATCCAGCAGCTAACATAATTGGCACTGCAGCAAGTCAGATTCTTGCTAATGGTAAATATATATATATATATAAACTTATAGAGATTGAATGATGTTTTCAGGCAAAATGGCGCACTTGCTAACAGTTTTAGATAAGTAATTAAAAGCTATATTACATGAAAACGTAAGAATAACTTCATTTTATCAGGTAAAAACATGAACTTTTTACTTTCTAATGTACACCTCAGTAGATTTACAGTATAAGTAGCAACGGTTTCCTTTCACTTGAGTACATGTTTCGGCTGGATACTTCTACTTTTAATTGAGTAAGATTTTGACACATTATCTATATTTTCACTTACGTATAATTTCTCAGTACTTTGTCCATCCCTGTAACTAAGTCAATAATAGCTAGCTGTAAGTCATTACTATACTGCAAAGTTGAGTGCAAAAACTTTCTAGTTGATGAGTTGACAAGTTGAATTAGTGGTCGTCTAGTAAAAACATGAATAGTCATGCAACCCAATAGGTATTTATAAAAATCATAAATGGGGGAAATTAAATGTCCTTTACCCTGAATTTATTTCAGGACACTGCAAAATATCTTTGGGAAGTGTTAATGATTGTTCAATTTTTCCAGTTAACCTCACTGGGCATGTTGTGACTCATGCATTACTGTTTTACTGAAACTGTTTACCAAAATATCAATCAAAAGACATTTGCCCTCCTTGCCTTCACATTTTCTTACCTCTTTCACTAGAAACTTAAAAAAAACTGTATTTTGTACATCACAGTGATAACCTATGAGTTATCCGTGGAGGTGTGTGTGTGTGCAAATGCTAGACGGGAATTGAGCGGCAGAGAAAAATCTAAAGCTCCTGTACTCAAGAATTCCATTAGAAGCATATGTCAGTAAATGTTAATGTTTAAAGAGATGGTTCAGTTCACATGTTTTGTGAAGTTTGAAAGACTCAGGGGATTTGAAAGAATCATGTCTGACCTGGGATTTGTGTTTTTTTTTTTTTTTTTCGAGGGCACCAGCAGATTTCAGCACGTTTCAGTTGTAAGTCAGGGCTGTAATTACTAGCGTTTATTTCGGGACCTATCAACGGTTTGTCATTGCTGAAAAGGCTTCACATCTAGTTCACATTTCTATGGGCTTTAATATGCACAATTAGAGATTTTGAGGATGGTGAATGCTGATATAAAAAGCAACATTTGATGGGCTTTTATTGGTTGTTCTTGGTGACACATAAGCATAGGGTTCATTATGCTACACAAAACCTTCAGGACAACTGACATAAGCCTACAGGACTTTCAGTTTTCATCAGTACTGACGTCATGGTTGCCTTGTGTCTTCATATTTTCTGGAATTACATGAATTGTAGCTCAGTATACTTCTAGTAGGCCAAAGTCACATAATGATGATATGACATATCAAACATCAAATTCACACCGCCTTTAATAACTCCTGTTATTAAAGCATCGTGACAGTGGCAAGGAACAATTCCCAGAGACAAGACTAGTTGACATGTTGATGCCTCATCTTTTCTTCTTTTCCATAAAAATGAAAATTTATTAGTACAGTTAAATCCCGATGAAGATCGGCAGTACACGTCAAATCAGGCTTCAAGTAACAGTCATACACAGGCTTCACACCGGCTTTTTAGGCTACACTGTTGACGTAAATAAATAAATGAAATCATAACAATGTGCCATATTAGAATATTTAAGGATGTACCAATTCTTAAAATGCACTCAGGTGGACGGCCTGTGTGAATGCCCTGACAGTTCAGCTAAAAATCACTGATTCTAGAATTGAGAGCGTGCAGCATAGAAGCTCATGTCCATCAACATTATAGCTCAATGACTGTCCTTCCAGTCAGGAGGTTTTTCCAGGCTGATAATGACCCATCACATTGAACTCTGTCCTCAGTAGTGTCTGGAAATAAGTCTACCCCTGTCAGATGGCTTACATACCAATGAACTAGCTGAATAGCAAAGAATGTTAACTGGTATGGGCTAAAGTAGCAACCTGCAGCACCAAATGAGCTCTTTCACCATGGTGCTAGCATTTCATTCAAATCTTATTTAGCTATATAAGGATAATAAAAGTAACTGTGAGTTGTTACTTTTCTGTGTTGTTGTACAAAGTACATTTCTAACTGCTTTCTTTAATGTCTGCCTCATTGTTTATTTCCAGCACCCTGTCTAGTCGACATCCCCACACTAGCAACTAGTTACTGTATTGGTTAACTAGTCCATACAACCCCTGATGGCTGTGCTTTGGCACCGTTATGACAGAGTAATGTAATTTTTTTTTTTCTTCTTCTGAGAGTTTGTTTTTGATGTTTTGACATTTGACATTGCATCATCACCATCATATGACATTCCAGAAGTGCAGTGAGGTACAAAATCAGATGTCACAACATAAGCTAGACCAAAAAATATCAAAACAACATTGAAAACAAAGGAGCTGTCATTCAACTCGGGTGTTGCATCAAAATTCATAAAATCAGACTTTGACAGGTGATGCACGTAACTTTACAAAGACTATGGAGGTTTAAGTGAGTTAGGGATTATATAGGTTTTATTTTGTAGCTTTTAATTAAAGTGTTTCCAAAAAAAGATCTCAATATCTGAAGTGAACCAAATGATGTGTTTCATGAGCCCATCACCTACAGTGTCCTCTTGTTGGCTATTGTGGGTTTATCCTCTGTGGTCTTTACTTCTGCACCTGCATCAAGTGACATTTTCTAGTTTTCCTTGTGACCTTCCTAAGGTTTGTCTTGTGATGGCTTATGTTATTAGCTCTCCTTTTGTGACCGATGATCAATAATCAATTAGAGGTGTGTTTGGATTTTCCTTGAATTATTGATGCCTTGTTTGTTCTAACATTTATTATTTTCTTAGAAAATGTGGAAAATCCTTGAATTTGTTGCTGCATCTTTCATATAAAGATTCCCAACCCCTGCGGCTCTGTTCACAGTGGATGTCTCCACCAATCACCAAGTACAAGCACAAAATAATTAGCAGACTAATTAGCTTTACTGCAGTGCTTATGACAGAAATCAGCTTCCAGAGATCCAAGCTGACCCCCCCCCCCCCCCCCCCCCCCCCCCCCCCCCCCCCCCCCCCCCCCCCCCCCCCCCCCCCCCCCCCCCCCCCCCCCCCCCCCCCCCCCCCCCCCCCCCCCCCCCCCCCCCACACACACACACACACACACACATTAACACATTTAAGTCTCCTTCACTCTGCCCCATCTCAGTCTGAAATCGGGACGTGCCCAGTACAGCCAGATTATTCCTTCTCTGAGTGGCCTGCTTTACCTAACAAATCAAGCAGATACGTGTTATTTTCATTACAAAGAAACAGAAAAGTGAAGGCATTCTTGACCACTCTCAAGTAATCAATATGAGCCAATTTTGTGTGTTTTATAGTGTTAAAACTTGAATCTTGCTTAAAAGCTTAAAACCTCATTACAGAGAAACAGCACTCTAAACCATTCTCATAAATCAGTACGAGTGGAATTCTGCATGTTTCTTGTGTTATAACTTGGCTTTCTAGCAGTTGAATGGATGAGTGCACTTGAAAGTGATGCCATGACAGTACTTGCTAATGCTAACTCTAGCTGAAACATCTTATGTTCTTGGGCGGAGATGTGTTCACATGGGTGAGAAAGACGTATGGGCGCAGACTACAAAACATTCAAATCCATTCAGCTCCACCTATTTAACTGTTAGACAACTAATCTTGACAAATTTTGACATCTCTTGCCTAATGCTCCTTTAAAGTCATTTTACGCAAATAGAACTAGCGTCTAGTTTATGAATATTTCAAACTGTAAACAGACAAAACAGCTTTTTTTATCCATCAGATATTAATGCTACCATGACACCAGCTACAGTACCCAGAATGCTTGTCACCTCCTAGCCAATCATAAATGCATAGAACCAAACAATCATCACAGACCTCATGAATCTGGATAAATATATAGTCTATAGGATTTCAGATGGAATCCTTCACTCCCAAATTAGTACAATACCCATAAGCCTCGTCACCTCCCAAGGAAACTGAGCACTTCAGCATGCACGAAGCTAAACTGAAATACATCATGCTGGTTATTACATGTTAGAAAACAACAAAGCTGTTGGGTGACAACTTTTTTCGGCATCTTAGATAGAGAAGGCATATGATAAGCATATGTTATACAGTATATATAAAAAGTGTGATGACAGTGGCAAGGAAAAAGAAGAGAATTTCTGGAGCATGCGATGAGTACAAAAAATGCACACCCTCAATAAGAATTAACAGATTATTATTAATTGTTGAAAATCTTTTCATTTCATTTTCAAGTGCATTTATTTATTTATTTATTTATTTTTGTTAATGCTGTGCTGTAATCTTGTCTTTCTTTGGTGGATGTGATGGTGTGACAGTGAAATTCAAATGTTTTAGAAGTATCAGTTCTAAATGTATAAATTAAATTTTGAATTCAAGCCCAAGTCAATTAGTCTCACCGAGACAGATTGTGAATTTATCTCATCCTTCCCTATCTGTAGGGAAGAATAAGAGTGAGACACAGAGAGAGAGAGAGAGAGAGAGAGAGAGAGAGAGAGAGACAGTGAGTGCGTGGGCGCCGTTTCCTCACAATGACTCGTGACTGCCTCCGCTTTTTGCCCCCTACCAGACACACAAACACACACAGTCCCTGCCACTGAGGCTGTTGCATCTATAGTAAGGTTTGTTCAGAATTCCACTTGTCCTATACATTTTATAGCCTCTTCATTAGAAAGTACTAAACCTTAGGCAAGTCTGAGGTCTACTCTACCAGTGGAGAGCCTTGAACATGCCATTTACCAGATGTTAAACCGAGACACCGTCAAAGCAACTGAAGATTGTATTGGACTGTTAGAGAATCACCACACTGCGGCGAACAGAGCAAGCAGGGAAATAAAGCACTGTTTCATTATGCAAGGTCAGTTTCTTTCAAATGCAGCGTTAAATCTTCAAATGTAATCTGTTGCACTATACCAATATTAGTCTGGATGTGGCTGACACACAATTACAGTGTCCTTCGCAAAAAAATACATTGGAAGTACCACTGTGTGTTGTTGACAGATCTGTCAGAACAATAACAAACCTTTGGCATGTTTGACGTAAAAACAGGACTGAATACAATAAAAAAACGCAAGAAACAGAAAAGCGAGGACAAAATAAACAATTACAGATTATTTATTTATTATTACCTATACAGCTACCTAGCTGCCCGTTCACACATGTATGCATTTTGTGTACTACTAGTACTACTACTACTACTACTACTACTAATAATAATAATAATAATATATACTACTTCAGACTGAGCTACAACACCAATAACAATCACATATGAATGTGATGTTCAGATGTCCACGTACTTTGGCTATGTAGTATAACTTCTGTATAATTTCTGTATAGTTTGGATCATATTTATTTGATAAAATATACACGCATGTACTAAAATAACACATTTGAATGACAAAGTGTTGAAACGTATATGTACATGTCTTTAATAGCAATGACCGGTGAATTGTTCTGAGTACCTACTCTTTGAGAATGTTTGTTGCATTAAAATTAACACATCATGTTGGAGCAATAAACACTGCTTCTGCAGGTTAGTAAAGTCGGGATGCTGTCACTGTTGCTAAGGAACAGTAAAGAGGCTAGTGATAAGTGTAAGAATTTTGAATATTTGTGTGCGAGGAAAATCATGTAAATGAAAACATTTGTTAAAAGTATTCAGAGTTGACGATCAACAGATTTGTAAATGTCCACAAGAGGAAGGGTATGCATATTCAGAGTCTGGTTATGCAGCTGCTTAAGTGAAGTTCCAGTCAAGCATATAGTTCACGCCTCTGAGGTTGCCAGATTTTTATTGAGTAGAAATGTCTGAAATTGGGTTTTCCAATTGCATCTAAACCACAATCTTTAAACACAAGCACTTGCCTTTAAGCCCAAAAGGAAATTGGGGGATAGAAAATGCAGACTTGAGGAATCAAATAGGCTTTTATTTG
Organism: Pangasius djambal; assembly: GCA_022985145.1. Classification (NCBI taxonomy): domain Eukaryota; kingdom Metazoa; phylum Chordata; class Actinopteri; order Siluriformes; family Pangasiidae; genus Pangasius; species Pangasius djambal. The sequence goes on from CM040994.1 coordinate 15,406,221, forward strand.
TCCCTTGCTGTCAAGTGTAATACAATGTAATATGAAAGCAAGTTACAATGAAAAATTAAAACAGGAATAATATAATGATATATGGATGACAAGCATTGAAATAAACATCTAATACGAGCTTATATTATATTAACAGGTCCAGACTAACAGGAGTCTAGTATGTTGCCAGAATAGACTTAGTTATTATTATCACCTTAATCACTGCAAATTTGGTTTAATTTAACAACATGGCTTCCACCCTTATTATTTGATCGACTTACAAAATAGCACTTGATCCAGTACATTACATATTGATCCTATTCAAATGGTGTAGATGTGTGCATGGTTAAGCTACAATGGTGCAGGACATAACCTATTATAACCTAGTGAATGTTTCTTGTATGTGACTGGATTAATTACTCAACGTTTGTCATTTGGTAATGGATTAACAGTTCACATTCAGGGATACTTCATGTATATTTTATGACATTACCTTCAGTTACACCCTTATCCCACTGGTTGCCCTAAATAATAACTGATTTATAATCAACAGACACTCTTTAGCACCAAGGACAAGGATGCTCAGGGTGTGTTTTGTGACTATTCTCTGAAATTAGTGACCTGATTCTCCTCGATAAATATAAAGTGATCAGTAACACACCTTCATGAATATTTCCCGTGCTTGAAATTTCATTTTTGTGACTGAGGATGAGTAGGGGTGATCTAATCGTCCCACTTCCATCAGTTTGATTTTCCGAGGCAAAAAAGGGAGACTTAGACTCAGTCACCTACAAGTGTGGTAGCGACTTACATCCAGACAGGACGGAGTTAATTTTGTTGTAGTGCTGCCAGAAAGACTTGAGAAGAAATGTCAAATACTTACTTAGCATGCAGCTGAAAGAGATCAATGCACCTTTCATAGGCTCCCCTCTATAACCTGAGCCTCCTTCGCAAGTAAATGGAAAGGCCAATACATGAACAAAAAAGTCCTGGGCAGGGTTAATAACTTGCTTCCTGTAGATAGAACAAATTGAGGTTTATTGACACCTGCTATTTCTTTTTTGATAGAGGTGAGAGACCTCATCAAATCAGGGACACAGCTATTTGTGACCAACTGTGCAATTTTTCTTATTCATGGACTTTCATAATAGTGTTGTTTCCACTCGACTGAAATATTAGTTCTTTTTTTTGCATATGGAGTGATTGTATTGGTTGGTATTGTCTTCAGTCAGCCTAAAACTCAGGCCTGCCATGTATTATGCCTGGGTCTAGGAGGGAATTTGCATTTTTAACCAACACTTTTTAATCAGAGAGGCCTCTTTTACCAATGAAACACTCATTTCACAAACAAATAGCTGTTTTCTCGTAATAGTGGGGCTGCTCAAGCTAGCCACTATGAGCAATAGTGACTTAAAGCACAATGTATTACGCAATATGAACTAGCGTTCGAGATGTTTACCAGGCTTTAGCTTGGTGAGCAATGATTTTGCGTCTTGCATTTTGTACTCCCTTTGATTGACTTTCGGTTGCTTTTTATTTACATTAATCTGGTAGTGCATATTTGTGAATAATTCTATACTGTATGTGTAAAGTCAGGTATCGCATAGTAACACTTCCTGTGCACGCTATGTTCATAATGCTTTATAAATTCATTCAGTTATAAAACCTCGTAGTTTTATACTGGCTAGCATAACTCTGTATAAATATTCAAAAGTAGTTATAGTTCCATGCATAACATTTGATAAAAGATGTGTATTTTATACCTTCATAATGGCAGGTTTACATAGCAAACACTGTATTAAAAAAAAAAAAAGTAAAGCAAGTTATACCAAATTGCTGCTGATCAGAAGGTGTTGATTAATTTTCCATAACGGTACAGCTCAGACATTTTGCTGGCTGTAAGTCAGATCACAGGTTTATATTAATGTGCTCATTTTATTATGGTATGTTGTCTTATTATTTTATAGTTTTTATAGTGGCAACATAAACAAGCACTTATAAAGTGGTAAATTAGTAATGTAATGTAATGTAAGGCAAACCGTTGTGGTATAAAAGGAACAAAACACTTCAGGATGAGCTGTTATAGGAAAATATGTTATTTTGCCAACTCTGCTTCATGGCAGGCCTCATTACACCACCGCGCTGTTGATTATTTTCATATAACATCACACCCTGAAAAGCATTATTCCTTATATAACAAAGGATCCTAACCACTTATTATCAATTATACAGGTTTTATAATTGTAATGTCAGGTGTTATAGGCACATTATAAATGCATCTATAATCAGTTATGAATACATATGATGCTCATTTGCTGGAGTGACATTTGTACTCTTGCTTAACCGAAGAACAAACTCGTGGGACAGAAATCCACATGTTTGGGTGGCATCAGGGGCCGAGTCAGCAGTTTTTAAGGTTCTTCTGCAATCTGTGCAGTTTTCTATGTATACTGTGAAACCTCTGAGATACTTTGTTCTTTCAGACAACATCCCATTGGCCTTGACAGAAAGACAAGCCTGTCATTGTGTGATGAGGGGAGAAGAAGAAACCATATGCAGAGTTTTCTGCTGAGTGTGCTTGCTGTCATTTATGCAGAGGGTCATGTGTGCTAATACTTTGCCAATCAATGACAACTTTGATGGTCTTTATTGTAATGCAGAACACGGCTTCTGGGAAGTCTGGTGGAAAAGATGTTTTCTGTACTGTCTTGAAATGAATAGAAAGCTTTTGGAGGTGTTAATTTGGTACTGAGACTGAATTAAAAGTTGTGTCTTTTCAAAAGACACCTTTGGGGATTCATTTGATATAAAATAGAAAAAAAAAATCTATCAAACCTCACTCAGACCTCAAACCCTGGTACATTTTCTCCCTTGGTCTGGCAGGTGAGAACACACCAATAACAATTGCGTGCAAACCAAAATGACTAGTCTGAGAGTGTCTCAGTGAGGTGGCCTCGCTCCAATTCCAAGCAAGCTCGATTATGATTCAATTTCTGTCTGAAAGCAGTTTGAATCTGAATCAACCAGACTCCAGGAAGTGAACCAAATATGCCATGAATTTTGTGCCGCCAGCATCTTTTTCAACTTTTTCCGGTGCTGTATTTCTAACCAACAAATCAAAGAGTTTGGTGAGTAAGTTCTCAGCCCTTCATGCCTCTACAGCCAACTTATCTATGATTTTTGGTTTGTTTAATAATGTGTGCAGTATGAAACCAAACCAAACTAAATTAGAAAATAAACCAAAAAGTATTATTTAGTTTGGTTTGGTTTCATGTTGTACAAAAAGTGCTAAAAATAAGCCAAAAAGTGTGAAACCATTCTTAGAAGAGCCACCATGTAAGCAAACTTGTAAAATCACCTCTCAAAATACAAAGTAAATAAATAACCACATTTTTTTTTTTTGTGAATTAAAAAATAAAAATAACCCAACAGTTTTATTTCATGTCGATACATTCTTGGACAACACCACAGTAAAGTTGCATGAGTGGCCAAACAGAAATGTCTCCCACAATATTAGCACATAAGCAGCAAGGGCAACATGAATATACTTAGTACAAACAGTATAAAACATACATGCTTTTTATTTCATTTTAAATCTTTTTTTTTTTTCTTTTTTTTAAATATATATTCATATTCATCTTTTTTTCCCACAATTTCTCCATATGCTGCGGGGCAGTTAGAAATTCCCAAACAAATTAAAGCCATATTCTGCCTTGAGTGGGTGAAATCTGAGAAAGAAAGAAGTAAAGGAATTTAAAAAAAAAAAGCAAAATAAAAGAAAAAGTAACAGTTCTCTTGAGAGCAGGCCAACATTAATTGCCTTCTTTTGGTGAAATATTTAGTTTACTTCAACATCAAACATATCAGGCATGCATTGACATGACAACTGCTACGTGAACACCTTTTAAAACCTGGAACACTGTCAGTCTGTTGGATTTCGATATCGTAAGATATCCAATGCAACATTTATCCTCTCAAAGTCACTGGAAAACACAGTCGATGGCGTACAAACCCTCACAACGTACTGTATATCAAAAATGTGAAGCAAACAAGGAGAGAGAAACAAAGGGATCAAGGACCTCACATACAATAAATGGGGAAAATCTCAAAGAGAAGAATATGGCTTTAATATAATGTGCATCCAAGAGGCAAGGAAAAAGAAGAAAACTTAAAATTGCAAAACAAAAAAGTCCAACATCAAAGGTAAGAGGATTGCTAACGGACTACACAACCTCGCACGGTGGTAGTCTGCAAAAGCTGAAGTTTGGAAGTCCATTTTAAAACCCTAGGCCTTGCCATCCTTCCCCGTGCTCTCACAGAGACATCCTCAAGAGTGCTTATTACAGAAATTAGAACAACAAATGCCTTCAGGAAGGTTGTTCAGGTTGTTTAGGGCCAGAGCTCAGAGCTGCCTTGTACAGTACAGATCAGCCGAGAGCTGAAAATTGTGCCATTACTTGTTACAGCATTCTCTGTCCATTCAATAGGTCTCCTCTGGTGGAAAAAAAAAAAAAACATCCAAAATAAACAAATGTCACTTTTTTTGTGGGGGGAGAAATCAGCATCCTGATTCTGGTTCTCCATCCTTTTCTCTTGCTCACATCCCACGAAATGTAAAATTCGTCCATTATCCTGTGGTATGGGTGCAGTACAGTGGAGCTCAGACATGAGCACAGAGTACGCCAAAGAAACACAAAAATCCTTCCTCCCGCCAACCCGTGGTCTGGTTTTTTTTTTTTTTTTTGCCAAAAAATGGCAAAAGACCATGTCTTCTCGCTGATTGCTTCCCTCTGGTGATGGAGGTCCTTAGATCACAAGGTCGTTGTAGCTCACATATTTTTTCTTTGCAGCCGGACCTGGCAAGGTAGACAGATTAATAAAAGTGAGTTTTCGCCGGAGACATTTTGAGTTATTTATTTATTTATTTCTCTCCAGAACTTTTACAACCTGTTCCATGTTCAGACTTCGACTACAACAGTACAACAGTCTCACAAGTTTTTAACAATTAATAAGAACCTGTATGTAGAGCTATAAAGGGTCATGGATAGAATGAGGGACAGGGTTTGCTCATATGAAATCTGAAAAAAGCATCCATTGAAAGCATAGGATAAGCATACAAAAAATATTATTATTATTATTATTATTATTATTATTATTATTATTATTAATACTACTAATGGTTTCACTTTTAGCTAACCCACTACCTTCATAAGGATTTCATAACAAACGAATAAGCACTGAGTACCATATTTATGAGATGAGAATGCATGAGAATATATGATCTTATGTTCATATTAGCAAGATGACTTGCTAGCACAATGTTAGTAATACTTTGATTGAACCCTGTGTCATAAGACTGACATAACCATGCCATAAACATCTAATAGCATATACTCAGTAATACAACGGTGACATGTTGCCATAATCAGTAATGTTTTTCTGTTTGATGATCTGACAGTTATAGACCACATACTTCATAATGTGTCATAACATAACAATACAGCACATAAAAAAACCCTTAATGGCACTCTCAACAGCATATACATTTAAATGATGCTGCCGAAGGCATAGCAATAGGATGTACTGAACAAGCCATGATATAATGCAATTATGAAAATTATGTATGTCAAGTCATACGTCTTAAGAGGTCAAAGTATCTTTTGACAGTTGTCTTAAAATCTGTCATAAAGCATATGCTAACTAGAGTACACTAGAGAATGTGACATAAGCTGTCATGCCGTCATGCCATCAAACGTTAAAACAGCTGTTGTGACACGGCTGCACTATTGAACGTAAACTGTCATGGCAAGTCAACGTAGCATGCTATGACAGATACTCACCAGAGACCTTATTAGGAACACCTGTACACCTGCACATTCATACAACTATCCAATCAGCCAATCTCGTGGCAACAGAAAATCACGCAGATACAGCTCAAGAGCTTCAGTTAATGTTCACATCAAATATCAGAATGTGGAAAAAAATGTGATCTCAATGACCTTGACCGTGGTATGGGTGTTGGTGCCAGATGGGCTGGTTTGAGTATTTTAGTTGATATGACTGGGATTTTCACACAGAAACAAAAAAACATCCAGCGAGTGCCAGTGTTACTATTGATGAGAGAGGTCAGAAGAGAATGGCCAGATGCTTTCAAGCTGACAGGAAGGCTATGGGAACTCAAATAACCACTCTTTACAACTGTACTGAGCAGGAAAGCATCTCAGAATGCACAACACATCAGACTCTGAGGCGGATGGGCTACAATAGCAGCAGACCACATCGGGTTTCACTCCTATTAGATAATAACTGGAATCTGAGGCTACAGTGGGCACAGGCTCACCAAAGATTGGAAAAAAACATCACCTGGTCTAGTGGAGCTTAGTTTCTGCTGTGACATACAGACAGTAGAGTCTGCATTTGTGTGTATACTCTTTCATCAATAACAGGGCATTTAAGTTATAAAAGATCTTGTTCATATAATCATATGCATTACGTTAATATACTGTTCATATAATCATATGCAGTACGTTAATATAACCAGTAGACGTCTAGTCTTTCGTCTTGTCTTCTTTGCTTTTTGTTATTAAAAGCAGTCAGAATTGTTTTTGTATATGGCATGTGCTATATAAAGAAATTTTAGGGTGTTATATGAAGCTAAATCTAAGAAAGTGCTAGTCAACATTGTGTACAATACCTGTCCTGAATAGTTTAGAAATGCAAAATGGAATCTCAATAAATGTCTCGGAAAAAAAAAGGTAACTAGATTATTTCTGCATTTTTATAACACATTAGGTAAAGAAAGTTTTTTTTTAAAAAAAAGTCCTAAACAGTCATACATTTTTGAGTTAATGTGTATTCAAAGCCGTCTCATAATAGCAGACTTAATTCCGATATTATCATGTTTATGTTTCCGTGACACTTTTTTTTTTTTTTTTTTACTCTTTTGAAAGTCAAAGTAGTTCCAAACCTTTCAAATTAAAGGTCAAGCACTGACGAGATCATAGTGACCTTTACGTTTCGGTTACTCATCGCACATTTGAAATTAATGTCACATTCCTAAAAACAGGCTTCTGAGAGATGTCCTTGATGAAGGCTGGGTTTAATAAGGCATTGTCGGTATTAAATACATAAAACATGATGATTAATGCAAGAGTCAGACGAGGTAAGGGCAACTTAACCTAGTCCTTTTTCCTGTGTAAGATTTAAAAAAAAAAAAAAACAGTAAGAGTGTGTGCATGCTGTTCTTGCCAGTGAACCAAATTCCAAGAAGTGGTTTAGAGTCTTCAAATATGTTGCTACTTTACTTCTTACGGCACTCTACCCCTGGTTAAGCCTTTAAAAATGGCAATTTTCAGTTGATCTCTTTCAGTCACAATGTCTGTCTCACAGTAGTCCATGGCAGTATCCGGTAAATAGTGGAAAAGAGAGAGTGACCCCTGTTTAAGATCTCATTTTGCCGGACAGCAGCGGTGCCTGACACACACTGCCGCAGCAATCACAGCATTGCTGAACTTAATGAATGTTCAGGAGGGGCGAAGAAAGCCATTATCTCTTGCTTGACCTAAAGCAGGACATCCGTAAAGCAAGAGGCACTATAAATTTCTTAATGCCTCTCATCTCTTTCCTTCCATCCCCATAAGGGAGATAGGAAAAGTTCTGGCTAACTACAGGCAGCTGTGACTAGATGAGAACGGTTCTACTGGTCAAAGCCTTAATCCATTCTTGAGAATGGTAGGAATTTCCACTTAAAGAGAAAAAAAATCCATCCTGAATGACTTGCAGAGTTCCTTTAGGAAGCTAAGAACTCTTAACGATCCAAAATAAACCAAAAAAAAAAAAAAAAACCTGGAGAAACAAGGTCCATGAGATGTGCAACTAGCATGAATACAAATCTGACGCACTCACTTTCTATACTCTGTATATTGCATCGAAAACCATATTATACAAGTTAGCAACCTTTAATGTTAATGGTTTCTAGGAGAAATGTCCTTTCACCAAAGTAATCTGACCCCAAATTTGATGGGTTATGTCCTAATCAAATAAAATGAAACCATACTGTACATCTTGAAGCACATTCCATCTGAAAGAGTAAAAGTTCATTATAAACTAAATCCAAATATAAAAATGTCCCTTATATGGAGAAGTAATGGAAACAATGACCGTTTCTTAAGGAAAACGCTTAAACGTGTTTCTCGCATTAGGCCCGTCATCCCTGTCAGCGTCTGTAATGAAACTCACATAGCAAATGGCTTTAAATTTGCATGTGCCAGCAAGATTGATGAGAATGATCAGAATAATTATACTATGTACTGACGGCGCCATCACTTGTGCTTTTTATCATTACAGCCCATTCACTTAAATGTCAAAGCATTCCAGGGTTCAGCATATTTGAATACATACATATCCATAAATATAATGTAGACATTGAAGGCTAATTTGACATGAGAAACAAGTGGGAGGGGTACAAATGGGGGACATGTTGCACAGATCATTTATGGTTCTAATGGGATATATGTATTGCGAGAGCTGAGCTTTAAGATACGGTGCAATTGAGAGATGCAACACAGGTACTGAGCGTGTGATACATTATATGGCCAAAAGTATGTGGACACCTGACCATCATATCTATATGTGGGTCTTCACCAAACTGTTTCCCCAAAGTTGGTAACACACACTTGTCTAGAATGTCTTTGTATGCTGTAACATTACAATTTTCCCTTCACTGGAAATAAGGGGCGCAAATGTTTACCAGCAAACGTTCCCAGAGGAGTGGAGGTTACTATAACAGCAACGGGGCCTGCGGGGTTTGGGGGGTGGAGGGGGGGGGGGGGGGGGGGGGGGGGGGGGGGGGGGGGGGGTGTCGCTTTGGGAGGTGGGTAAGGGTTGGGTTGGGGTTTGACTAAATCTGGAATTGGATGTTCAAAAAGCACATATAGGTATGACGCATGATGGTCAGGTGTTCACAAATTTTTGTCCATGTAGTGTCTGAGGCATCATTACCATTTTTTTTGGCACTTGGCAATACAGATACATGAGTCACCTACTTTTTATTAATCAATCAGTGATGTCAGGGAACATTTTTAGCTTATTTCCTGATTACTTCCATTTTAGGGAATCTCCTGACCAATAATTTGTTGATAAGATGATTAAAAGCTTAATATTTTCCCTTTTTTTTTTTTTTTTTTTTTTTGCACACTCCAATCCCTAAAATGGTCCATCATGTAAAAAACAGCTGTCTGGCCTACAGCTGGGAGTCAGGCTTGGGACTCAGATTTGTCTTGACCTGCCTGTGGCCAAAGGTCCCCAAGGATGTAATTGGCCTCATTTCCACTGGAAAAATAGACCATAAGGTGCATCTTCCCTTCACAACAAGATGCCTTGCACATGGTTGTGTTCATTGTTGAGTGGAAAACCAAGCGTTTGCATCACGATCCAATTGGATAAAAAAAAAAAAAAAGCTGCAAAATACAAAAATGCTGAAGATGACTCAATTTATTATCCTAAAGTTAAAGGTTTTAATGCATCCGCCAGAAAACCAACAACAGATTCCCAGTCCTCTGCACAGAATGTAAAACTTGATTATAATTTCATTTTTTTTCTCTACTGCTCGAAGGCACTGCAAGATTGTCATCGGGCCTTGGGGTGAAACTTTTTGAAGGCATGATGAATGACCGGGAAAGTCCTATTAGTACGTCCTTCACGTCCTTTCCTCCAGCTTTTAAAAATGGAGCAAGGTCATAATGGAAAAAAGAGGAGAAGATTAATTTGGTCTTACCTTATAAATTATGAGAATTAGCCTGTTGGGGGGAAAAATGGATTTGGTGAGCTATCTTACTGATGCCAGAGGAAAGCAGGACAAGTGATTTTAAATGGCCTAACTACAGGTAGCTATGTCATTTGAAAATTGCATTTTAATTTCAGGCAAGACTTGTAATGGAGGCTTCATTACCTCCAATATACTGTTGTATTTGGATATAATGTAAGAGAGAAAACAAGCAAGTCACTTTTTCTTGATATGGTCGAATCAAGAAAAAGACAGATAGTCACTGGGCCTCCAAAATATATCATGTCTAAAGTGTCTAGATTTCAAATAGCAGAGTCATTTTTCTTCATAATATTATATTGAGAAAATTACAGGGTCCTATAATCTTCAAAATTATTCATGCTGACATTTTCTAGTGGTTTTTTTTTAAAGGCTAACTTTGGTATAATTATTACCACAGTAAATATTCAAATGTGCCTAATAAAGAATAGAAGCTTGCCAGAAACCAGTTAGCAATCTCGTTTGTGTAATGCTAACTAGCACCTATCAGCTTTCATTCATTATTAATATGCATTAAGGTTGACATGCTTTGATGAGGTCAAGCTCATGCTCATTGTTTGTTTTTTTATGTGGGCATTGAACTTGTTTTTTATGTAGGCATTCAGCTAGTATGTTGGGGCTACATCCCCAGCAGAATATATATGCATTTCAGCAGTCAGGTTTAGACTGTGTGAGTGCTGTCAGGGATTTCTCCCCCTCGCGTTGAGCAGGGCATGCAGGATCGCTCAGTGCACGTAGCTGCCTTTCTTCGCTTGGGCCGTTTCCGTGTGGTCATGTTTTGTTTACTTTGCCACGTGTGTTTTGTTTTGGTTTATGTCCTGTCTCCACCCCTGTCCTGTCATTGGTTGTCTCCCTCATGTGTCCTTATTGCTCACACCTGCATCTGTTTGCCCAGTAATCAGTTTGTATATTTAAACCCTCGTGTGTCTATGTCCTACGCAAAGTATCGTCCAGTGTTTTGCCGCCTGTCTTTACTAAGCCCTTTGTTTCCATGCACACTATGTTGGTTCTTGATCTCGTTCTGTCTCTTGATTTTGTGGTTTTTTTTGGATATCTCCCCGACATTGTTGTTCACGGATCGCCTGGCCTCTGCCTGTTTCCCGTCTCTGACTTTGACTCACATTTTGGATTTGTCTGCCTGCGTCTCTAATACAACGCTTAAACTGCAACTGCATCCAAAAGCTTCATATTCATCAATACTTTTTTTTTCTTGATATGATCGTATGGAGACAATAACAGATTCTCAGTGGATCTCCAAAATGACTCACACCAAACGTCATGTCAAATGGCAGAGGCGTTTTTCTTAATAATACACTGAGAACATTTCCAGTAGGCTAGCTAACCTTGGAATAATTACTACCACCCTTTTTTTGTTAAAAATTAACAACACACACTAGACATATTTTTTTATTATTATTTTTTTTTTAAAGTCAATGGAAAATTGGTTTAAGCCTAGTCTACTTCTTTAAGTGGGAGCTTAAATAGATTAAGTGGTTCCTCTGCTGGAGAGCAACAGGGGGGGATCAATTTAGTAACGTTGCTGCTTCAAGTATAGCTGGTATGAGTCAACCCTGTGGATATAATGCCCTCATGTACTTCTGAAAAACACCTAAAATGGATAATAAGGAATCGTTTATAATGAAATAACCAGTTGATTTCAAATAACAGCCAAGAACAAGGGGCCTAGCAGAAGGTGGATTTGATTTCTTTATATTTTGTGCTTTATTACACAAATGAGCTAGAGAACAATGGCATGCACCGATAACAATGAGCACAATTGCTTATAGAACATCATTTTTATCATTTCGTTCAAGACTAGATAGATATAAAGTATTTTACTAACACCTACACACGTATGGCAGAAACTCTCAGTAGATCATCATCTGCTCAAAACCACACTAAATATCGTGACTTACACTAGACTGACTAGGATTACTCATACCTTTCCACCCACTGTGAATTGATAAAAATAACAAAGGCTTAACTTTTCGTTATTAGCAAGTGTGCGTCATCGGAGGTAAATAAATGGCAGAGCTGCGGCGGAGGTGTGCAAATTTTAAACGGCGTGTTACTTACTGTTGGGGTCAACGTTTTCACAAAGCTCTGTCTTGGCCTCGCCGTTTGGCCGGTCGCTGGGTTTGTGCGAGAGGCGTGATGACATGGTGGCCGCCGTCACTACTGCTTTGAAGCTGCGCTTGCGTTTCTGGACGTTTAGTTCCGGGTGGAAGATGATCACGTAGACCTTAGGCATGTAGAGCATACCCAGAGCCACCGAGGCACTCAGGTTCATGGAGATGGTCAGCGTGGTGGTCTGGATGTACAGCTGAGGAACAGTGTGGGGGAGAAAAATCAGAGTATTCAGTATTTATCCGTAGTATAGTATAGTTTACTAATTTGGTTCTAGTATTGGATGTAGCTTTGTGGTCGTTTTTGAAATTTAATTTCATGAAAATGAGGTGAATGTTTAATGGGAAAATTAACGTAAAAATTAGCCAAGATTTTTCTTCTATTGTGTCCAGGTAGGTGTCTAGACAGGTTATTAGGACTTCATGAGCTGGAAAGCTGTATGCTTCTATTTAACAAAAAAAAACAACAAAGCTATGAAGCGCTAGCAAAATTAACCAGTTATATTTTGATTTGCAGTGTGTGAGACAATTTTGTCAGAATAGCATCATTGAAAAGCATCTTTACCTTCAGGAGAATGGGGTACGAATACATTTTTCATAAGATAACGTGTTCTAAACAGATACAAATAGGAGACACACTATTCACTATTTTCTGTCATGTCATGTTTCGTTTCATGTGGGCAAGCTGTCAGATATGAAGCTCGTGGACACCAACGCTGGACAACAAAAGACCACATTTGTTAGTGTAAACATGAGTGATGCATTTACACCGATGCATTTGCAGCATTCATTTGTTCATCCTTAGTAACTGCCTGGTCAGGGTGGTTTAAATTAGGCTATAGGCTGTTTATAATTTGGGAAATAGAACCAAATACATTTGTTAGGAAGTGTCACGAGCAGGTGCAAACAAAAATAATACATGCATGCGGCTCTATAAAAATAAAGAAACAAACAAAAAACACATATCTAGTTTAAAACATACCTACCTCAGGTTTAAATCCAAATACCAACACAGATATAATATTTGGAACATTAAACAGATACAACTAGTGGCCTTGTATTACACCCCTATTCTCCATTTTTATATGGAAAAAAGAAACGCATTTTTCCTAAAGCATGACTCACACTGTATCTTAAACAGGTTTACTTCCTTCCTCACAATGATCCAGCTAAGAAGAATAGTTCTCACTGAGGTTTCTTGCTATATGTCTTAGCCTTACTTAATTAGGCTTAAGCAGAAACACTCGATAAACCCATGGTAATCAACCTTATTCTCCTGAGCTACATGTACAACATGCTGAATGATCAATGTCAGCTTAAGGAGGACCAATTCTGTTGCTCCAAGCAGTGACGTGATGCAAATCTAAAGCTATACCACATACAAATACATCTTTCCAGTGCTTTGTTTCATGAACTGTGTGTTCACTACTTCTCAGCTAAGTTGAAGATACTAAATAGTCTGCGGAGCTTCGTGTCGTACCCCGTTAGCCTGTCAATCGCACTGCAATCGCAGCTTGCACGTAGAAGCAACATATCACCCTGTCTAAATAAAGGGGAAAACTGTGAATACGTACATGAGCATCAGTTTAATCTATCAACTTGCAAATTACAGTAATGTGCTAATATAGGCCTTCTAAGGATTTCTGCAATTTTTAGTTCATTTTCTTCCATTTTGTATTATTAGTGTCTATAAAAATTTCTGAATTAGTCTCATTTCCTGAGTTTTAGCTGGAAGCTAAACAGTAATCATTTAGACTTGGCATAAAAGAAAAGTAGCCAGTCAAGGTTCTTATTTTATGGTGTCTTTTATGGATGTAATGCAATGTTCCAAATATCCGTATCAGCATCTGTATTCAGATTTATACCCGAAGTAGGTGTGGCTAAACCATCTGTCCTTTTTTCCTGTGCTAGTGAAATCAAACAGTCTTCTTCTGATTTCCAATGGGTGAGACAATTTTGTGAGAAAAAGCATCACTCACTGTGAGCTTGAGACATAGTCTAACTAATAGCTAGCCTTCATTTGCAAAATCACATATTTTACATATCTGTTTTGACAGTGTGAACTTTGAGACTGGGAAAATAGAGTACATCAACAAACTAGCTAGCTGTAATTATAATTACAGAAATTCTATGAATGGAAGTGCTGCAGTGAGGACAGCTAGATTTGGTTGTAATTTGCTGTTGATGGAGGAAAAAACAGCTAAATATGAATGGCTAATTGGCACCATTTCTTCTTTTTGTTTTAATAGTCATTTATTCATTAGTGGCTGTTTGTGCATGGTTTATTTTGTGGTGGTAATGTATGATATCCAAACTGCAATCCATTTAAAATTGTTTTCTTAGTGGGATATAATGCGTATAATAAATGCCTAGATGAGATATATTCAACCAAAGGCCAAGTTACATAAAATGTCTTGCTGACAAAATTCTCAGCTGAATGGCAACAACAGTTACCTTCTAGTGCTTAACCATTAGTGGTTAGTTTATGGCTATAAATAAGATCATTAAAAGTGGCTTGTTTCACACTGGTGCTTCACGTTACCACTTTTAGCTAGCAGCCCTGTAGTTAGTCTTTCTTCCAATGAGCAGCCTTCAGCTAAATAATTTACATAAAAGCATGTAATTGGATAAACCGCAACAGAGAATCTGCTAGAGCTGTTTTTTTTTTTAAGTACTTGGTTTCACCACTGAAATATTTTGGTCTCCATCCAGACAGAGGTCTAACCAGTTGACAACCCTTGGCCTAGATCTAGCAGCTAATACAGGAGGCTAAGACTTTTGTTGCCAAAAATTAGAGTTTTGTTCCATGTGCTTTCTCACAACCTCATTTACCAGATGTTTTACTGCAATTATTTCTTCTTCATGTCAGTATCTAGGTGTTTCTGATCAACAATAGATCAACATTACCTCATAACTACCCCTGCACTAATCTAAACATTTATTCCCTTATTTATAACATTCCAAAGACAGCAATTCGTTTGTGGGCTTCATAAGAAATTAAGCTTCGACTGCAGTAACTAAGGCTTGTGCCCTGTCAGCCCTGTTGCTTTACCAGTGTGCGTACCCTTAGGACATTTTTGGACATAAGAGTTCTGAGCATACAGTGCTCCAGCATATCCAGTATCAGCAATGAGCTGGCATGAGTGTCAGTTCTGGAGCAGCTCTTAGTTGCTGAAGGTGCAGTAGCAGGATGAACCGGGTACAAGCCATAGCTCCTGCAGTCTAGTGAGCATTTCCCAGGGTGCCCACACACAGCTCACCACTTGATCAGCAGCTCTATCAAGTGAGCAATTACCTGAATGCTAATAAACTACAATTTGCACCAAAAAGGCTTAAATAAAAGATGCACTAGGTCCCCAGATTGATCCTGAGCTTGGGTTACTGTCTGTGTGGTGTTTCTCATTTTCTCCCTGTGAAAACATGAGCTTCCTTCAGGTCCTCTGATTTCATCTCACCTCTCAAAAGCATGCTGGTTGGAGGATTAGTGACTCTAATTTTCCCCTAGATGTGAATGATTGTGCATGGTGCCCTGGGATGGCCCATGATCCTGGGTGCATTCTCACACTGGTATAATGTGACTTGGATTCACCATGACCCTGACCAAAATAAAGTGTTTACTAAATATGAATGAATGAATATTTTTCCATAGAGAATATAATCCACAAGTTATTGTCAGTCGCTAAAAAAATGACAATTCCAACACAAAAAGGCATGCTATGACAAGTGCAAATTTGATAAGCTTGACTGAAAGAATCCTTTAATTGAATGTTGTCAATGTCAAAAAGCAATTTGCCTGCTAGGATGGAAGATAAAGGCTGGTCTTGTGAGCCAATTACCACATAATACTACATTTTAGAACAGCTCATGGTTCCATTTTCTTTTTAATATATATATGAGAACCTGACTGTGGTTCTCTGAAAGTCTTGTGAGTTGAAGCATCAATCTTCTACCAATTTGGTATGAGATGTTGGCTAGAAAAACTAGAGAAAAAGCTACAGAGAAACATGGTTAACCATAGAGTATGTGTTTAACATTGACAAATCAAAGCGCTTGTCTAATTAATTATTAGCATGTCTTCCCCCAACCCACACGTCTTATTGAAGTGCTTCAAACAAACATAACAGGAACACGCAATGTTTGCATTAATTACCAATCTGCCGTTTCTTTTATCTCATGAAGCTTTGATACCTCTGAAGACTACTGTGCTTTATTATAAATAACATGTTCCATTTGGAAACCTCAGAGTACTTTGGTTTGTCCATCTGGTAGAACTTAAAGGTTCAATGGAGAAACCTAGAATAGAGGGCTTCCCTATCAGAAAAGGTTCCAAGTAGAACACCATTAGAAAGCTAGAACCCTCAGCCGTTCTAAGAATCTGAGAAGTGACTCGCTTTCTAAAACGATGCAAAGGTATAATTAAGCAATATCGGAATACTTAGGTATACTTAGGGCTCGTGCCTGCGGTGAATCGTAGCCTTGCCGTGTCAATATAACCGCATGATTTCGAGTGTGATATTGCTGTTATACAGTTCTATAAACAAATGATTAATATCGAGTAAGTGACATTTCAGACACAATATAGCCAAATGTTATGTTTATTTTTGCTCTGCTAGTGGCAATAGCTCCTAAAGAAGCCACACTCACTTTCTAGCATGTCGGCTAGCTGGCTAGCTAGCTTACATTGATTTGTACATTCCTGCTAAAGGTGCTTCTGGTAAAATTGGCATCCCTTCATCCTTTTCATCTTCATTTGACAAGCTTTCATATTTTAAGTCAAAAGTTATATTCCTGAAAAGTGGCATTTGCCATGTCCGCTGATGATGTCGCGAACACTACTGTAGTAACCGTTTTGAACTGGAATTTTACATGGCGAACACAGGCAAGCAGAGTGATACACACAGTGAAACAGCCCAGTGTGTTTATAGGAAACATAGGCACTCTTGAAATGTTGCTCGACCAATCAAATTATTGGCCTGGAACTAACTGTTGTATAAAGGCTCAATAGGTTATTAAGTTCCACAATTTCCATTTTATTGTTTATTGTTTTATTCCCTTTATCTGTTCCTCCTCTGCTAAGGTTCTTTGTCCTTTTCGGGCTTTTTTTAGAGCTTATATTGTTAATTAATGCAAATATCATGTCTTCCTGTTATGTTTGTTTGAAGCACTTCAATAAGACGTGTGGGTTGAGGAGAAGACACACTAATAATTAATTAGACAAGCTCCGGCATTCATGAATGTGAGCCATACTCATAATTCAACTGGCACAAAGTGGCACATAGTGAAAGGAAACATGAGAAGATTGAAGTACATGATTTAACAGCAATTTTAGATGTCAGACTTGCCATCATTAAAATTGGATGGGAACGTTTGGTGCAATGCAGGTATAATATATTTGCTAGAACCATACCAGGCTTAAGTTTGGGTTCATGTTATTGGTCAGTGATCTGCTGAATAAATTTAAAAGTAATCAAAAATACACATTCTACCAGTGTACAGCAACATATAATCACAACCCATCTAAACCCATCCATACAATGAGCCAATGTTCCGTTGTCCCTCTAATAACCATTCATATACAATGCCTTGCTTAAGTATTTACCCCCTTGAACTTTCCCACATTTTGTAGTGTTACAACCTGCTTGTGGGGGTGAATACTTATGCAATCACATAATTTATGATGTTTTATTTCAAATAATTTCACAAATTGTATTGACTTTCCCTTCACTTCATTATTATGGGTTCTGTTTAAGCCTATTTCTAGATATTTGTACTCATTTCAGGCTTGAAATTGTCTTATTCCATTAGCAAATCATGTTGCTTATTTTGTAACACTACAAAATATGGTTGGGGGGGGGGGGGGGTACTGTACAAAGAACCCCTTGAAGAAATTTTCAAAAACCTTTTTTTGTAAGAGTATATGACCAAATTCAGGGTAGCTTATCCAACAAAATCTGTCAACCTAGCCATGCAAAATTTGACCAAGTTTGATAGTTTGACAAAATGTGAAATGGCTAGTTTTCTATTGCAATAAACATAACGTTGGTGTTTAAAAATGGGTTTCCCTTCATCAATTTTTGTCATATGTGATGTCTGTAATATCTAAAAATAAAAACAAACCAAACAACAAGAATAACAAAAAACATAGAGATGTACAACACTCAAAGACTCTCATTTCTCACCCAAGTTCTTTCAGTTGGACAGTTGAGTTAGACTGATTCGTGGGCTGAACTTTTTGAAGCGATATCTCTCTGTTCTTCTAAACCACTTTGGCTTTGAAACACAAACACAATATCAGCCTCTAAATGTTTTGCCAAGTAACACATATGAAAAGCAAACAGAATCTGCTATACAAAACACATCTGTACGCACACCCATGGCTAAGTCGAGGACCCTTAGGAAGAAAGTATAAACTTTTAGTGAAAAAGGAGAAGGAGACTGGAGCTGGCATACAGCCATGAGGTACCTTCAGTCGCTCTGAATAAAAGTGACAGCTTTGTCACTGCTTAGAGAGTACACCTTAAATGGAGGAAAGTAGGTGAGATATATGCATAAAAAAAAAAACAAAAAAAAAACAACAGCTCGCTTGCGAAAGTTCTTGGTAACATGTCAGGCTTTTTTCGATTTTCTTTTCTTTTCTGTCAGGTATTTTCCCCCAGTGAGCTGACTCTGCATAGAAAAGAATCGACTAGCTGAGATGTAAATTGCTCAGTTGGAAAAGTACTAACTGTAGATGTTTAAACACTAATTAACTCTAAGATAAACATTGCTGTGGCCTTGCTCAGGCCGGAATTTCCACAGTAAACTTTTTAAGAAGGCTCAATTTATAAAAGTTCTTCCAGAAACAGAAGCAGCTGATATTTAAATTAGTATATGTACGAATATCTATTCATGTTATTTTTAAGAATATCATGGATATTTGAAATGGAATCACTCAGTGCTTCAGACAAAGTAATTTAATAAGTTGATTAGTCAGAAGGTTGATTCATTTTCTGTAACTGCATCTCAGATAGTAGTGCCGGCTGTAATTCAGATCAAAGGTTTACATTAATAATAACACATTATCATTTCTATAGCAGCAGCTAATGAACTGGGGTGTGTAGGGCAACCATTCACATAATACAAGCCTAAAAATACACAAATTAAAAACATGTTCTTAGTTAACAAAGAAAATGTGTATTCATTACTATGCAAAGCTTTCTGTCATGAGACGGTTATTTAACCTTTATGGAAGGAGTCTCCAGTGTCAGCGATTTATAACCGCAAGTAGTGCGCTTTCTGGTTTCTTGGGTTCTTGACAAGGTGCTTTTTCTAGTCTTATGAACTTCAAGAGAGAGATAGAGAGTAACTGTTTATAGCTGCTATATTGTAATTCTAATTGACAACAGGATAACAGATAGATAGTTTTGCTGACATTCCACAACAGTAAATGTACAGTAATTATAAACGAATAAAAATTATGTCTCATTTTTAAAATAAATAAATACTGTAATTAGAAATACTATAATCATATATTTGTCACATATACATTACAGCACAGTGAAATTCTTTTCTCCGCATATCCCAGCTTGTTAGAAAGTTGGGGTCAGAGTGCAGGGTCAGCCATGATACGGCACTCCTGGAGCGGAAAGGGTTAAGAGCCTTGCTCAAGGGCCCAACAGTAGCAGCTTGGGAGTGCTGGGGCTTGAACCCCCAACCACTGAGCCACCACTGCCCTTAATTAATGGCAAATTGCTGTGGTATAAGCATATAAAACATAATCAGGACATGCTGTTATTGGAAAAGTAACTTTGTGGTAGTAACACTGCTTTGTGTTAGCTTTGTCACACCAGCCCATCACTGATTATTTTCCTATAACAACACCACCGCTGTGTTTTATTCCTTATATAAGCTTTAATATTATAGGACTATTTAAATGACTAAATTAGTATGAATAGGTTATGTTACATGATGAATAGGTACTATTAATTAATTGATTATTACGTGATTCTAAGGTACTATGAGTTATAATGAATGAATTACTTTTACTATACTATTTCACCTCATGATCTTTTACATTTCCAGTTCTTAATGTATTTTATCCGGTAGCTCCATGCAAATTAATTAAGCTAACACAACGCTGAGGAGTGGAAGCTGAGTTTAGGAGGTTAAGGTTATGCCTTCAAAGAACTAATGAAAAATGTAAGCTTTATTAAAGCAGGTTTCATAGAATGGTCCACTTCAGTGTTCATTTCTAATCCAATACTGTGTTCAAGTTTTTAAATCCTGCACAATAACTGACTCCGTTCTCACTGAGGCACGGTGAATGCCTGAATCCCTCATGGTTTGATATAACCCCTAAATGATGCAAATGCAATTAGCAGTAATGCCGTTTCTATCGCTGTGGCTGGGTGGATAAAACTCTTATCATGAAAGTGCTCATACAATGAGCCAGAACAAATTAAACTTGTGCACTCCAGGACTGTGAGGCCGCATGCTTATGAGGCGTTCGTTTAAGGGTAGCTATGCATTATGCTACATTCACACCAAGAAATGTATTCAGTGAAAATTACTCTGCAGGATGAGTTACACAGGTCAGCAAATTGACTGAGCTGCCACAGCAATGATGGCTTTCTGTTTTTATTGCAATATCACACATGGGTTATTTTCATTTATTTGGCTTGGTAGGGAGTCACCATGGCTGCATGACAATATTACTGCAGAAGGACTGATCCTGTGCTTATAAACAACATCATCAAATGCTAAACTATTTGTAATGCTTGCTGCGCCATTTCAGAGATGGCAGTTGCATTTCTATAAGCTGCTTTCCACAGAAAGCTGTTTGTAGAAAAAAAAAAGGTATGTTATCTATAATTATTGTGGTATATAAAGAAATTCATCAAAAGAACCCTCCTGTTTTCATCACTCCTACTCCAGCTCAGTTTGGACCACACCCACTGATTACCATTCGTATTTTTTTGCTTGTAATTAGTCTGATTGTTCCACTGTATGCAATGTGTGACACGCTATTTTTAATTTGCGTTTCTGAGTGTTTGGCTGTCTCTGTTCTTCCTATCACTATCTCGCATTCATTCCAAGTTCATTCCTTTTATCCCTTATTATCGAAGCTATAAACAGTTGTTCGCCTCGTCAAACTCTTTTTTCAAACTCTCTCTTGAAGGTAACAGTACAAAGAAGGACCTTGTCATGGTTCAGAGAAACGTCAAAACACAGAGTTACCTATTCAGAAAACGTTTCGGGTAACCTCTGGCAGAAACTGGAAACTCCTTCAAAAAATCCTAAATTAACATCTCCAAATAGAAAACTTTGCAATATCAGCAATTACAAACTTACAAAAAAAATATTGTTTATGTGCAGCATCCACCAAACACGTCCCTGTGTAAGCTGTTACTATAGAAATGATTAAAGCCAAATAAAGCCAACACTACTCTCAGAGCTGGCGTTATAGAACTTTAATCACCCCAACATTGCTATGCTGTAAGTATAGAGCATAGATTATTATCTACTTGACAATAATAGATGGAAATGGTCCAGATCATAATCAGTTTTTTTTTCAAGTTTTGACCTCTTTTTTTCTTACTATTATTGGTTGTTGGATTCTAACCCTGTCTGCATTCCCTGACCTCTGATGATCCTTGGATAAGCTGTAATAAATTGGCTCGACACATATGTCTAACTGCCTCTGGCTCTGACATGCTACAGCAGTCTTATTTAATGAAAAGCTGGTGTAGCAAAAACATGTCAGTACACCACAGCACTATAGCATAGCAGCCCAGGAGGGAATACAGCATGCAGGATGGCATGCATTATTACTACATTCTGACTGTTTTAATGCGTTCCTTATGGCCATATGGCATGTGCATCATGTAGATGATGATGCGCTCTGTCTGTGCTTGAGAGTGCGTGTTCTAAGCAGTCAGATAAAAATTCAAGACCTGCAGAAATCACAACACCTGCGGTCAGTGACCTAAATAAACACCGTTGACTACAGATTATGACAAACCCGTTGCTGAAACGGTCAGCAGACACACACAGCTGCACATACAAATGCACTGAAATGAGCTGTTCATAATATATACTGTATACGTCTTAATGTGCAAATAGCACCCATTCTCTGGTTTACAGTAAGCATGTGTGAGCATAATGGAGCGTTCCATCACGCCAACATGGAACCAGCCGACCAGGGGGAGGGTGGATTTAGGTGGTGTAAAACCTCAATACATTTTCAATATTGTCCTACCACAAATCACTAGCGTACAGGAAAAACTGTAGTGCACGTATATACCGGCTTTTAGAGTTACTCTGTACTTATGACCAATTCTGAATAGGTACGAAGTTCTGAGGTAACTATTAAAATGTCACTGATTTTCACTGTGCTTAAAATAAAATGAACAAACGAAAAGGAAAATTGGCAACCCCAGGGAATTTGTGTCCATAGACGAAGCATTCAGAAGCGAAATGTGGGCTGGGATTATGCAAATGAAAGCATAAAAGAAACATAATGAGATTTATGGATACTGCCTGCACCTGCCTGGGGTATGATTGTGCGATTAAATCCAAATCGTTCGAAAAGGTGTGGGGGGAATCAAACATCAAGCACTCACACTGTTTTGAAAGCATATCTGAGAATAGGCAATGAGCTGATGGAACAGAAGCAAAAACGTCTATTTGAGCTTCAAACGATACAGCGGTGGAGTCCATTAGCCGACCTTAGTGGCGCTGAAATGATAGCTGTGAAAGCTAACACCTTTCCATCTCCTGTGTAAGAGGAGGGAGAGATCACCTTAGCTTCATTATATTAGCTTTTTATTATCATATACTTTACATTCACCACAACCCAAAGAGTTCCCCTATGGCTTCTCTGGCATGTCCTCATAAATATGCCATGAACATGTAGGACTTGTAGGACAAATCTTATGAAAATAAAACATTGTGAAGCTTCATTTGAAAACTTACCAAACATACCATAGGGTGTTTATCAAATAAGTTAGGCATTTTTGTGTTCCTTTTGAAGTCTCTTTTAGCATCAAATGTTGACTAGCATTACCACAGCTGCTTAGCATAATGGTATGGTCCAGATAACAAGCTTTCATAAATAAAATCAGAGTACTTATTTATAAGTTTCTTCGTACAACATATACCTATAAGGTTGTTAGTTTTTGAGATGAGCAGAAAGCAGAAAACAGATAGGTGACAAATTAAAGGAAAATGCCAGTATAAAGTGTCTTATTAATGTGTTGGGCCACCACAAGCAACCAGAACAGCATCAGCGATCTGGTGACTGTGAACCATAACATATGATTTACATCAATTTCATCCCCATTAAAACCATTCAGTGAAACACTGTGCCCTGTAGATGGGGGCGGAGTCGTCGTGGAAGAGACCACTCCCATCAGGATAGAAATGTTTCATCATAAGATAAGGGCGAAGAGATAGATGTAACCTGGTTATGGAATTTCCTGGACATTTTAAGGACATACTGTATAATGCAATAGACATATATTACCATAGCAGAATCCAGGGTAGTGTGGATACTCCATATGTGATGCCAGGCTATTAAATATGACATTAAAATGATTTAATAAAATTCTAACCTTGGATTTGACTCCATCAAGCTGCCTAATTTACTCATAAAGGTGAACTACTTCACGATAATGACTACCACCCAAGACTCAATCAATTCAATTTACAGCTGATCCATTACCACTGTATCTTATTTCAGATCACAGGGTTGAACCAAATTTAATTTAAGACTTTTAAGAGCTTTTTAGTACCAGGTGCAATGCAACTGAAGATCATTAGTGCAACAGTGATAAAGCTGGCCAAATGTTGCCTGGTGCTTATGTCAACAATGGAGATTATTAATCCAAATAGCAGTAGTGGCCCTGGTATACGTATAATAGCTAATTTGTTTTAGTGCTATATTTACTACCACAAAATGTGGTAATTTGTAATTTGTTTCAAATGTGTGTTTTTCGACATTTGATGCTGATGATAAAGTGTTGCAATGCGCTCATTCTAATGCATTATCATTTCTATAGTAACAACTTGCACATAGACCTGTATAGCGGAAACAAATTAAACTATTTAAAAAAAAAAAAGAAAGAAAGAAAAAAAGTGTGTAATCACTGATATGGTGAGGTTTCCTTTGAGGAGATGTTTCTTTAGTATTTTTAGAAGGAGTCTCCAGTGTCAGCACTGTGTAACATTCAGATGTAGAGGTTTTCCTCCACAGCAAAGTCTTCAAGACAAAGATGTTTGTGCATTCTGATTTTTTTGGTGCATTTTATTGTCTTAACTGCAAGAAAAAAAGGAGGATGCTAAGGGGAAGGACTGTTTATAGATGTTATAATGTAAGTTAAACAAGCATTAATTTGTTTCACAGACATTCGACCACATTAAACGTAACCATGAATCGATACCAACTACAAAGTGCAATTTTTTTAAATTTAAAAAATAGCAATCACTGTCAAATTGTTGTGGTATAAGAAGAATAAATCACTTTGTGATGTGATGTTTTTGGCAATTAATTAATTTTGGGGTGGTGTCACACCAGCTTGTTGTTGATTATTTTCCTATAACAGCATGCCACTTGTTTTTTACTGCTTACTGTATAAACAGTCATCGAACACTTTATTAGGGACAGCTGTACACCTACATATTCATGCAATTATCTAATCAGCCAATCATGTGGCAGCAGTGCAGTGCATGAACTCATGCAGATACGGTCCAGCAGCTTTGGGTAATGTTCACATCAACCATTAGAATGGAGAACAAATGTGATCTCATGGCATGATTGCTGGTACCAGATGGGCTGGTTTGAGTATTTCTATAACTGCTGATCTCCTGGGATTTTCACACACAACAGTCTCTAGCGTTTACTCAGAACAATGCAATAAAGACAAAAACACCCAGTTAGCAGCAGTTCTGCAGATGGAAATGCCTTGTTGAGAGAGGTCAACAGAGAACAGCCAGAATGGTTCGAGCTGACAAAGACTACAGTAACTCAGATAAGCACTCTGTACAACGTCGGTGAGCAGAAAAGCATCTCAGAATGCGAAACACGTCGAACCTTGTGGCGGATGGGCTACAAAAGCAGAAAACCACATCGAGTTCCAATTCTGTCAGCCAAAAACAGAAAGGTGACGCTGCAGTTGGCATAGGCTCATCAAAACTGGACAGTTGAAGCCTGGAAAAACGTAGCCTGGTCTGATGAATCTTGATTTCTGCTGAGGCACACACATGCTAGGGTCAGAATTTGGTGCCAACAGCATGAATCCATGGACCCAATCCACCTTGTGTTAACAGTCGAGGCTGGTGGAGGTGGTGTAATGGTGTGGGGAATGTTTTCTTGGCACAGTTTGGGCCCGTTAAGAACAATCAATCATCACATGAATTTGAGTATTGTTGCTGACCATGTGCATCCCTTCATGGCCACACTTTACCCATCTTCTAACGGCTACTTCCAGCATGATAATGCACCATGTAACAAAGCAAAAAATGTCTCAAACAGGTTTCATGAACATGGCAATGAGTTCAATGTTCTTCAGTGGCCTTCCCAGTCACCGGATCTGAATCCAGTAGAATTTGGGATGTGGTAGAACAGGAGATTCTCTGCATGAAAGTCCTGGGCCAGAATCTAAAAGGAATGTTTCCAACATCTTATGGAATCCCTGCCATGAAGAATTGAGGCTGTTTTGAAAGCAAAGTGAGGCCCTATCCAGTATAGTGTTCCTAATAAAGTGCTATATGCATGTACATGTATATGCATGACAAATAAATATATTATGTACAGTGCATCCATTGGAATTACACTGACTTGTAATTGCACACGTTGAAAAAACCTAAGATATATTAAGGTCAAGCCATTCAATTTAATTTGACGACTTATGCAATATAATACTCATGGATAGTTTTTATTTAGTTCAGCTAGCTAGTTTGATAATCCTAATATTTATCCTAGCGATTCTCTTTGGATTTCCTACAAATAAACTTGTTAAGAAAACTCTGCCTAACTGAAAGCATTGCTAATTTCACACTCATTGTCTCATAAGAATTCTTACAAATGTGCAGTGATGAGTCCACATTGGATCTGTCACAGCTTCACCTGACCATGTCTATGACCTAACGGCTAAACTATAAGACATATTTCTATATTTGTAATTAGTTGCATAGTGTTCTACATTTTCACAACAGTTCATGAAAATCACCTCCAAGGTCTCACAGACTTAAAGACGTGGTGTCAGGATTCATCCTGTGCAGATTGTCCTATGCAGCAAATGCATGCGCACACATTTGCTCATGGGCTGCATGAAAAGTAGGTCACTTAAAGGGAATAAATAGGAAAAGAAGCCCAAGAACAGAGAAACACAAAACAACCTGAAACTCAGCTGTTTAACTATTTCCTGCAGTCCAGTACATTGTCATCTCTCTTCCATTTCCTATATGCTTCAAATGACAGCATGAACAAGCCAGAAATCCAAGCGTAGGCACATGATTTGTTGTGTTCACTGTCTTGGACTTGTGAGAAAATCTGTGTAATTTGAAATTAAAATTCGAAGCACTTCTAACTGAACTCATGGCTTCATAAATACAAATGAGGTCCTTTCTCTGGAGAAAATGCAGGTGGGGAATTTTTTTAATGCTTTGACATGCTCATGTTGAGCAGGAACACTTTTGAAAGTGCTAAAAGCCGCTGCATTTCATGTGTGATGGCTTTAACAAAAGAAATGTGGAGCAGGTGAATTTGGGTGGCACTTTCTAAAGTTCCCCAGCTTTTCGGTAACAGCAGTGACTTGATGTGGTTCAATAACGCATAAATACAGAGGCTAAGAACCAAAAAGAGTATTCTTGTAAGGATGATGGGCTTGCTGGAGAAATCGATAAATCAGCTTGGCGTGTAAAAAAGAACTCTGCAGTGAACAAGCACTGAGTGTAAGATCTCTAAGATTAATTTAAATTCAGCTGCCTTTCATGTTAAACACTTGTACAACATTGTATATTGTCAGAGAGGTCTGAGACTGCCATGTGTAAACTCACCCTAAATTGGAAATGGGCCACATATACAGCCTTGTGGTACACCGCATTACTTAGATCATTAGTTGTCGAATATTAGGGCCACTTTTTAAATTGTGTTTTATACCTCAATGTTGTTGAGTTCACAATTCTGATTGCTCAGGAGGTGTTGAATCATTGTCTATAACAGCAGCTCTGACAAGTCCGGCTGCAAACTTTACACTGCTGCACTCATTCTCATACATTATCATTTTGATAATAACACTTACACAGGGACTTGTATGCTAGACACTCCACATAAACAGACTTTGTAAAAGTCTTCAGGCTGCATGTTTTGCCTTATTAACTTCAAGAGACATATCACAATTTCTAGCTTGTTTTCTAGAATTTCTAGAGATTGTTTCTAGCTATTATAATGCAAGTGGTAACAGCAACTAACTTGTTTTGTGGACATTCTGCAACAATAAATATAAACGAATAAAAAGAATCTGTCGCTCTTTAAGTAATAATTTTAATGCTACTGTTGTAGCAGTAACAGAGGAATAAAACATTTCAGGATGTATTGTTACTAGAAAATAATGAACTTCAGAAGAAAAAAAAAAAAACAGCTTAACTGTCCTTAACTGACCAAATTGACCCGCTGTAGTAGGAGTCAATTCGAAAGGTTAGACAGAGAAATCAAACCAGCTTTGCAAACCCCTGGGAGTCTTGCCAGAGGCACTGTAACTACAAGTGTAACTCTGAGGAATGACTGTACTTACTTTCTTTGTTTTCATAAATTATGTAGAAATCAATTTTTTGCTTACTTCTTTATCTTTCTTTTTCTTTATCTTAATTCTAGTAGGAAAAAAAGGAAGAAAATGCAAAATTATTAAAACATTATATTATTATTATATAATGTTTTAATAATTTAGCATTTTCTCCATTTTTTCCTATTAGAGTTAAGATCTATCTATCTATCTATCTATCTATGTAGATAGATAGATAGATAGATAGATAGATAGATAGATTGTATTATTGCTGATTGGTAATAAAAGGGGACAAAGAGGAATGAAAGAGCATTTCTGAAGAATGGCTGGAAAAGTTGACTTTTTTTCCACAGAAGTATGTATAAACCAGTTTATTTATTTGTTTGTTTGTTTGTTTGTTTGTTTGTTCCTTCGTTCGTTGGGACCTTACAGGGTTAAAGTTGATTTTCTAAAATAAATATCACACATTTCAGTGTTTTGTAATGGTTCCAGAAAGTTCTTACTGAACACCAGAGAGCTATAATTAGCACTCCAGATGGTGTACGCTATTGTCTGCGTAGCATAATCTCACAACACTACCAGTGATAGCCGGCCTCTTCTGTTAGCGAATGAAATCAACAGTATTTATATTGGATTGAGGGAAGCTAGAGAGCATTCCAGATTACTCTCGCTCATCTGTCAGTTACACACCATGTCAAGCAAGTGTCATGTGTGACAGCCTGAGATAGGTATTATGTCATATTAATGTCCAAGACAAGCGTCCTTCGCCTTATGCAGCGCTGTAATATTTGAAACTGCCATTTGGGAAATACGTACGTGAAAATGAGCATGCACGCATTTGCATAGTTGAATAGGCTGTCAGAGGAGCTGTCAGTTACTTTAACCTAACATAGGGAGTTCTCAGAGGTCTCAGAGCAATCGCATTCGTGTTCCCAGTGATATATATTGCTTCTCTGCTTAACCTTTATGCGGGACGATACTTGTTTCAGATTTAGAAATGCAGATGGGGCTGAGTCATCACATAGGAGCAAAACCAATTTATTATAAGCTGTCAAGAAAGGACTTTTCTCAACAATGGTAAAAATTCATTTTGCATTCTGCAGTGCTCTGGTTAACAAACGTTTTGGGGGTCTCATTATTTCTAGTGTATTCCTCGGTTAAAGTAATAGTTCAGACAAAATGAAATGAATACAAATTTCCCCTTAACACAAAATGTA
Organism: Pangasius djambal; assembly: GCA_022985145.1. NCBI lineage: Eukaryota > Metazoa > Chordata > Actinopteri > Siluriformes > Pangasiidae > Pangasius > Pangasius djambal. The sequence continues at coordinate 15,435,127 of CM040994.1, forward strand.
TTTGATTAGGCAAGACATGTTCTGTGTAACAAGTAAGAAGATTATAGCTGCCAGTTCAAACACACATCTCAAAAGACATGGTCTGTTGGACAACTCATTAGCCCGGGTGCCCTGGACAAGCAGACCTTGGGTTTGGGCTATTGGTTTAATTTGTAGTTGCCAGATGGTAGGTCCAGCAACCAGACAGAGAACTTTTGCAAAACAAAAGTTTTCATTTGGTATGTAAGCATGTATGTATGTATGTATGTATGTATGTATGTATGTATGTATGTATGTATGTATGCGTCACAGTTTGTGTGTCACACTGCAAAGCTGTAACTATAGCTCTTGCTTCCAGTTCCACAGTTAAGTGCAGAAGTGCAGTTAGACATGTTGAGAGAAGTTAAGATAATATCTTTTAATAATAATAATATATCTTTTAATAATAATATATTTTACGTGTGATGCGAAGAGACATAACAACTCATAGCCAAACCTTTCACCAAAAACCTGGTGACTTGTTGCTGAGGTCATAAACAAAATGTGCTATTTTAGAAACTTAGATAAAGACTAGGACTACACAGTCATCACCTCTTAGGAATTCTTATACTCATTTGCTTCCCATAGTTGGTATTAATACAACTAACCAGCTAACTAAGTTATGTTATTAACCACAGCCTAGTCAAAGCCACCATCCACTTCTGCTTTCGAACTTTGAGCCAATCATAGCTGAGTAGAACAAAAAAATGCTCATGTCAAGACAGCTGCTGCAACTTTATTTTTTAAAGTCCTTAAAGGCATTTTTTTGTTTGTGTAGTATGTCATATACTTTTAGAAATCACACACAGTTACATGTAAAAGTTGGGCATCCCAGGCCAAATGACATATTTCCTTTATTTTTGAAGTGAAAAGACTTAAACACAACCTCTGCAGCAAGCTTTTCATCAAATGCTGATCTTTTTTTCTCCAAACATACAGAAAGTTTCATTTTAATTTCATCATTCCACAGCACTTGTTTCCAAAATGCCCCTGGTGTGTCTAGATATTGTTTTGTATACATCAGATGTTCACTTTTCTGATGAGCTCTCAGGTAAGCTTTTGTTCTGATGACTCTTCCATGCAGATTACCTTTGTGCCAGCATCACCGCAGAGTAAAATGGTACATCACCATTCCTGTGTCAATTAAACCTTCCTGCAGGTCCTTAGCGTTATTTGGGGATTTTGCTTTGCCTTTCCTGCCAGCACACAGGCAGTTCTATCTGAAAGTTTTCTTGTTCTTCCAGATCTTGCCTTGACTTCCACAGTTCCCCTTAGCTGCCCTTTCTTAATGACATTTCAGACAGTGGAAATTGCAAGGTGGAAGTGCTTTGATATCATTTTATAGGCTTCCTCTGCTTTGTAAGCATCAATTAGCTTAATTTTCAGATCAGTTAGCTGCTTAGACGAGCCCACAACTGTTGAGTGTTAGTACAAGTTTTGGAGAGTCAGACAAGTTATGTGCTGGAAATGATATTATTCCTGACATATCTTGACCTGGCTAACAAATCCTAATGTGTCAATTAAGGCCTAATGAGTTGATTCATTTCTGAAACTGTACAAATGGAAGGGTGCATATGCCACAATTATTTTATTTTTTCCTATGTTTTAAAATTAATAAAATATGAAGTAACTGTGCAATTACATTTGCAGAAAAAAAACTGTTTGCTGCAGAGGTCAGGTTTATGTTTCTTTTCACCTCAAAAATCAACAAAATATGTAATTTGGCTAGGGGTGCCCAAACTTTTGCATACAACTGTATGTAAATCTATTTGAGATTACTTGAAACGGGTAGATGGTATCTCTTACATGTTAGCAACATTTGTAGCAACTTTGTAGCTAAATTGATTAATTGACTTGGCGGAATTGAGAAAAAATGATAAAGTTAATATTTTTGTCCGGATTTTTCCTTTAGTGTTATTAGAAGTCCCATTGACATATACATGGACAATATACGTCATGGTATGCCTTCAGGGCGATGCTTATTTGTGTGCTAAACATATGCAGTACAATATGCACCAATTTGTATTTTACTGTGAAATGAATCCACATCGCAAATATCAATACCCTTACTCACAAACACCACTGACATACATCACAGCTCAGTACCTCTGCTGCTATTTGCTTCTATAATATATGTACCAGACAGGTACACTAGGCTTATTGGCTTATTAGGTAATGTAAACCCTCTGAGCTGTCAAAAAGAACATCTATAAATACCATTGCTGCTGGATTCCCTGCCGAGAGATAAGATAATTTACCATTTAAAGCCTGGGTCCCTACAACATCATCCCTGGCTGGCTCAGTGATTAATGGCATGGGCAAATATAGCCAGGCTATTAGTCTCATATGGGAAAAAAAGATAGGCCCAGGCATGATATGTCCTCGGGAATAGAGATATAGAGGGTGAAAAGGAGAGAGGGTTAATAAATATCTGTACTCCGATCAGAGAGAGAGGAATACCAGCTGCGACCCGACCACCAGGTCATGTTCTATTCCTCGACCGCGATATTACCAAGCGACAGGTGTTCCCTATCGAAATGTCTCTGAGCTCACAGTAAATCATGAAGAAGGGCCCTGATATATATATCGCCTCATGGATATATTTAACACAGTGCGCTATTAGATCACTTCTGCCCTCGCATTAATCAAAAATTACAATGACTAGTAAATGCTTCTACTGTATCTACAACTGAAAAGCCATCTTTATTACCCTTTCAAAAAAAATCAATTTACATACACTTCTTAACATCTCTGTGTAATGTATTGGATGTCGCTGCAGCTGAATTTTGACAGAATTTCATCAAAATGATAAAATCTGGTTTTTTACCACTTTTCTGCCTATAACATGATTTGATATGACATAATATCTTGTTATTTTGACTTATATATATATATAAGTCATGACTATTTAACACCCCACAATCGATTAATGAGACTAATGAATTAAATATTATCTTGTAATTCTTATATGTTGTTAAGCTGAAAATGAATAAAGGTTGAACTAATGCGATATTATGTTGAAATAATGATGCAATTGCATTGCACTTCAACAATTTTACATAACTTGCAGTTCAGGGCATCCATATTTTGACAACTCTACTTACCTCTAAAAACGCAAGTGTATTTCACCAATCCTTTTATTTGCTTTAAAGCCTCGTCTATGCTTACTGCCTACAGAGGTCACATGAGGTAAATAAGGAGTCAGTTTCGTAAAGCATAGCTATGAAAATTGTCAGTCTGCCGATATTTCAAACCCAGTAAATGTCGTATTTTGATCAAGTTCCTGGTTGTGTACCATAGTGGAACGGGCTTAACCCAAATATATTCATTTTATAAATGGAATAAATATCAGCTGTTCATTTTTTCACTATGAGCCTGCCCGAGATAGCAGCGGGAAAAAATTATGAATGCTAATTTGAAAAAGAAAACCGAACAAACAGAACAAAACTCGCAGAACTAATCAGCAATTATTTCAGCACAAAATAGTAAGGGCAATGACTAGCCTCCTGTTCGTCAAATGCTTTTTAGATTTTACTTTGTACATGCTTTGCAATGCTTTTTGACAATCAGATGTATTTCAGTAGAATTGGAATGGAAATGCAATTTTCTCCCTTTTTACTTATGACTTTAAAATGCTATAACTTTACTTGAGGAAAGTCTGTAGTTTTCAGAACTACTGTGTGTATATATACAATATATACTGTATATATTGTACAAGATGTCAAAATTGACCATCTAAAGGGATTTCCTAGGCCACTACTCATACAGGCTGAAGGTAGACAAAGGGGTAGGCATCTTAATAAAATGCCCCTCCTTCCTTTGAGAATTGTTCAAGCCCTTCTGAGCTCTGTACCTTCATCCCATTAAAGCTCATCCAGCCTTTACCATCATGTCAGTAATTCTAGTTTAGTGAATGCAGCTATATTGCTACACACTGTGTCACTACAGTACACTAAATAGTTGTAGGTAAAAAGGAAACATGATCCCACTGCACTACAGTTGTGTTTTGCCACATATAGTCAGCTAACCCTATTACCGATGTTCACACCCCGCTGTGCCTGAAGTGAACAGGTGTTGGAAGAAAACTGCAGCAGACTGCAAAGAAACGCTAGCATGCTTTTCACATTCATAATATCAGGGCAGGTGGCAGAGCTTTAGGTAGTGGTGCAATTTTTCAAGCAGGAAAGAAGGCACAAATTTCTGCAAGGAAAGAATGCTGCAAATTTCTGTTATGTGCTTAAACACAGGATGGACCAAACCCATTGCATCCACAGTGCCTTATATTCATATATGCCATAACAAAAAAAAAATAAATAAATAAATAAAACCCTACACAAGTTTTATTACCAAGTACTCATAAAATGTGGTCAAGAAAGAAATAAGATATATGTTATGAATTAGATTAATCAGACCTATCCCAGGCTGTGTATTTTGTACATAGACACATTCATGCTCATTATTATTATTATTATTATTATTATGATTATTATTATTACCATTATGCAATGCTATAATCTCCATTCTCATTATCATAGTACCTGAGTGCTTAGTATCATAAAGTAAGGCCTGTAATTACAATATTGACAGCTGGATGGATTCCGGTTTGATACCACCATTAAAAACATTGAAAATTGCCCTTAATAACAGTCCTCTGAGTTGTGTTCTAGGCTGCACATGGAGCTATTACTTTTTCCATTACATGTTGAGACTGGCTAAGGATAAATTTCTTGTTTATCTTTCTGGACATGTGCTGGGCCTGTTGTGCACAGATATATTGAGGTGAAGTCAATATTTTGTTGTTGGAAACTGGTGGGACATGTTGGAGAGACATGGCCAACCTTGGAGACTCAGAAATCCCTTGTACTTTTGTGATGACTCACACACACATACACATATGCACACTCATTACAGCCCCTGAAGCCAGTATGAAACAGTTTATAATCATTTGTATTCAGGTCTACACTAGCCAGGTAAGAAGTGACACACAGCACAAGCCTGGCTCTAACAATTCCACTCAGCTCGGCTGCATTGCTGACGTCAGGCCTTCACACCCTGCTGCTCTCGGCTACCGATGAGCCTGCGTTCCTCTAATGAGCTTGGCCCTCGTCTCACAGGACTCGTCTTTCCTTCGTAGCATTCCGTGCTAGCTATAACAGTGCTACAAGTAGTAACTAGTACAAGTAAATTACAGATCCGTGGTATGGTTTAGTCCCCTTGGAGGGAATAGTCACTGCAAATCAATCTAATGTTCTTCTGACTGATCACCTTTATTCTAAGATTAAACATTTCTATCCTGGTGGGAGTGGTCTCTTCAAGGATGACCCCGCCCCCATCCACAGGGAACAAGGGCTCACTGAATGGTGAAATGGTGGAATTTGATGAGGATGCAAACGGTGTGACTCATATGCTATGGCATTCACACAAACAAGACCCCCACCCAGTCAGGAGATTTTTGAATGGTGTGTTAGATATTGTTCTCCACCACCATCATCATAAGTCCAACTGAGGGAATATCTTTTGGAAAAAAACATGTGTACTGGAGCGATAAACATGTTTTTTCCAAAAGATATTCCCTCAGTTGCAGACTTACTTTGCTAAGGGGCATTAAAGTTATTTTGTTGGCTTACGCTGGCCCCATACCTTAGTAAGCCATGTTTTATTGTTGTTCCATTGTATTGTTTTTCTACCTCTTTTTTTTAGATTTAACCAAAGCAAAGTTAATAAATGGACAAAATTTTAAAATGACTAAGCAGAGATACAATATAGAGAGGAGTGACAAAATACAAAGCCAGTATTATCAGTAATCAAATCTCCTGAGCTGTGTTTAGCATCAGCTCTGTGCTTTCATTACAATAAAGCTCATCTAGCCTTTATTGTCATCTCAATAATTCTACCTTAGAGAATGCAGCTACAGTAAACCTTGCCTTGTAGCAGTGTATTAAATAGTTGTAGACAAAAAAGTGAACATGATCCCGCTGATCCCACAGTTGGGTTTTTCCACATGCACTCAGTTGACCATATTACCGATGTTCACGCCCCGCTGTGCCTGAGCTGAACATGTGTTAGAAGAAAACCACAACAGACTGCAAAGAAACGCTAGCATGCTTTTCACATTCAGATTATTAGAGCAGGTGGCCGAGCTTCTGCTTTTTTGTCATTTTTCAAGAAGGAAACAATCCACTTGCTTCTATTTTCCATTATGGCCTACAACTATACTGGTTAATTCATGTTTATGTGTTGGAGGTATGACCAGGGTTAGCTGAAAATTCCACTGTATTTAGGAATGAAAAGATAAAAAAAAAAGCTTAAGGACTGTGTCATTATTTTGACATTATATCTTCTTACTTCGAGAGTACAGTATGTCTTTACGCTACCTTACTATTTAGTTATTCTGATTTAATAACTCATTATTTCAAGATATTTTGTAATTGTTTCAATTTAACATCTTATTACATCACGAAAATATCTTGTTAGTTTAAATTATCTCATTATCCTGATGTAATAACACAAGATTTAGCCTTTATTTCAACATCAAGATAGTATGCCATTATTTTAACTTAAGAACTTATTATTCTGATGTAATAACTCATTATTTCAAGATATTCTATAAGATTGTATGTTATTATTTTAACTTAAGAGCTCATCTTTAAGTAAGTACTAGTTATTTCAAGATATTGTCATTATTTCATATCTTCAAGACAGTCAGTTAAACTAACAATGTACTATCTCATTTTTCCAACTTAAAAACTGATTATGTCAAGATAGTATCATTATTTCTACTTGTTACTTCAAGATAGTATGTTGTTATTTTACATTTATAGCTTCTGATGCAATAGCTTCTATTTTAAAACTATTATGTCATTATTTCAACTCAAGATCTCATTATTCTGACCTAAGTTGTTATAACAAGATATTATTTTGAGTTATCTCATTATTTCAAGATTCTAGATTGACATAATAGATTGACATAATAGCTTCCTATTTCAATATATGTCATTATGTTGAGTTATTAAGTTGAAGTAATGAGATATTAAGTCAAAATAAGGACATAGCATGTCAATTTATTTTTTTTTTCACAACTTGGGGCATGCATATATAACAGTAAGCAGGTAATTTCTGTTGGTTTTAACTCAGTAACGCATGATTCATTGTTTTCTGTTATGAGACTGTGTTGTAATATTTGTTTTTCATTCCCATGTGTGACATAATTCAAATGTATTTCATAATTCAAATGAGCCTACTAGTCCGTCCTGTTAATAGGGAAGTAATTATTGTAGTGATTATTGTAGATCCTTTTATGGTATGCTTTACTGCAGGCATCCATGTTTTCCTGAGTAGAAACAATAAAATGCGTTCAATTTTGAATGCTCTCTCTTTGAATGCTCTCTTCCACCCTCAATACCACGACTGAGGTGAGACCCTTGAGCAAGGCACCGATCCCCCAACTGCTCCCCGGGTGCCACAGCAAAAAAGGCAGCCCGCTGCTCCGGGTGTGTGTTCACGGTGTGTGTGTGTGTGTTCACTACTGTGTGTGTGCACTTGGATAGGTTAAATGCAGAGCACAAATTCCGAGTATGGGTCACCATACTTGGCTACAAGTCACCTCACTTCACTTCACTTTACAAAACAGCAAAGCACCAATATATCGGGACATATCCTAAATATTACACTAAAATATTAAAAATCCTGAATGTTAGTTCATGGTTTGTTCAGTCCATTATTGTATTCTGGATCACTATTCACATTCAATGTGCCACATGCACTGAAATCTTTTTCAGCCATGTACTTTAAGTAACTGCTTTTCATTCCAGCTATTCGCATGATGAAAAATAAAACGAAACATAAAAGAAGCAAATGTCCTCATGATGATGAAACAGAAAAGGCTCTGTGTGTGTGTGTGTGTGTGTTTGTGGTGTGACTGATCCTTTAAACCATTCAACCATCATTACCATTCTGCCCTTCCAGCCTACGAGAACGCTACCCTTTCCCATACCCAACAACAATTTATCCTTTCCTATGAAAGGGATGAAAAATGGATGATGCTTTAGAGGTGGAAAAGCCAGAGTCTGGATTGCCCACAGCTAGCAAACAGGTATTACAAAGCAGCACCATTACAACAACATTCTGCAAATGGATTTGAAATGGAGCTGAACGTGTGATACATATGGAAGGTTACTTGCCTTAGAGAAAATGACAGCAAGGGGGATATTCAGACAAAAATATTTCCATAAGGATGGCATAAAGATATGTTGTTTTTTTTTTTTTTCCAAAGTATAGTATAAATAAAAAAAAAATGTACTTGGCTGTCTCTGTGAAAGGTGTACATATATCACCTGGGAGAAGAAGCCCCTTCATTCTGCCATGAGATCATCAGCTTCAGTTGACACAAATATCTTATCTATTTTATGAACAAAGCCTCTATCCAAACATTCTATCCAGAACCTTCTCTCCTACAGTTTGACTACCTTGGAACATCTGCCATAAATGGAAATGTAGCTATCTGCAAAGCTAGTAGACAGTAGCTAACATGATCTTGGTTGGTGGACACTAGCTTAGATGCTCTCAGGATCTAGCTAACATGATCTTGGTTGGTGGACACTAGCTTAGATGCTCTCAGGATCTAGCTAACATGATCTTGGTTGGTGGACAGTAGCTAACAGGATCAAAGTTAGTGGATAGTAGCTACCAAGATCTCAGTTAGTGGTCACTACCTAACACTATCTCAGTTAGTGGTCACTATCTAACAGGATATCAGTTAGTGGACACTAGCTAACACTATCTCAGTTAATAGTCACTATCTAACAGGATATCAGTTAGTGAACACTAGCTAACAGGATCTCAGCATTGGGTTTTAAAAAGATGTGCCTTTGTTAAACTGATGTTGTTCAAAGTTGATATAATTTCTAATTTTTGTTATTGTTTGGTGGTCATTCATTAATTCATCTTCACTAACCACTGTGTCCTGGTCAGGGTTGTGGTGGATATGGGTCTTGGGAGCACTAGGTACAAGGTGGAGATACACCCTGGATAGGATTCCTGTCTATCACAGACCATCATGCAAAAACAGATTCACTCACTCATTCACATTAAGGGGCAATATAGCATAGCTAATCCATCTACAAGCATGTTTTTGGTAGGAAACCAGAGAACCCAGAGAAGATCCACATGGACACAGAGACAATATATAAAATTCCACACTGACATTAACCCAAGGTCAGGATTGAGCCCTAGATCTGGCTGTAAGGCAGCAGTGCTATCTCCTGGACCACCATGCCATGTTTGTTTTGTGTTTTTACAATAAAACATGTCCTGCCAGCTGCAATGATTCCTGGTTGAGACTTAACAAAAAGTATGTATGATTTACCTTCTCTGCAGACTGAGCTGTTCCAAAGAATATAGGAATGAAGGCCAGCCAAACGATACAGGTGGTGTACATGGTGAAGCCAATGGGCTTAGCCTCATTGAAGTTCTCAGGAACTCCTCGTGTCTTGATGGCATAAACCGTACATGTGACCATGAGCAAAATACTGTATCCCAGTGAGCAAATTATTTGTAAATCTGTGATGTCACACTTGAGCACACCCCTAGCTTTGTCGGGATTGATGGTTTTCTGTTCATCATAATCGATTATTGTGTTCGGAGGATCCACCCCAAACCATATGAAGACTCCTAGAAGCTGCACTGAAATGAGGCTTGACGTTATTGCCAGCTGGGATGTTGGACTGATCAGTCTAGGTGGTGTCACCGACCTCTTCCCCTCTTCAAAGATGCGGTAAATTCGATTCGTCTTGGTTAGCAGTGCAGCGTAGCTGATACACATCCCCAAGCCGAGGAAGATGCGCCTGAAGGAGCAGACGGCTGCATCAGGTTTGGCGATCATCACAAAGGTTATGATGTAGCAAAGGAAGATCCCTGTCAGGAGCACATAGCTGAGTTCCCGTCCCGAAGCCCGTACAATGGGTGTGTCGTTGTAGCGGATGAATGTAGCCATGACAAAGATGGTGGCCACGATGCCAAGCATTGCCAAGAAGACAGGGATGACTGCCCAGGGAGAGTGCCACTCCAGCTTGACGATGGGGATGGGCTGGCACCCGGTTCGGTTGGCATTGGGCCGCATGTTGTAGGCGCACAGCTTGCACGTTGTTTCGTCATACTGGTACTGGTAGCCATCACAGGGCTCACAGTGCCAGCAGCATGGCATCCCTTTTACCGTCTTCTTCCGCTGACCAGTCTTACATGGCAGGCTGCAGATGGAACCAGGAATTTCGACATCACCACTGGGCCACTGCATGTCCTCCATCTGGAAGAGGTCAGCAAAGAACATGTGCTTAATATTGCTTATGAACTCAATAATGAATATGTAAAGCTTTCAAGATTCTTTAAAGGTTCTTTAAATAGTTCTTACTTTCCTGAAAGGTTCTATTTGGAACCCCCTTTCTGAGGAAACTCTCTCTTTGTTTGGTTCTACACTGGATCTATAAGGACTCCACCAGATGAAACCCTGGAGAATCCTTTTCTAAGAGTGTAAGGATATTGGGGCTCTAACAAAATTTTATAAAAATCTCTCACACTTCATCTTACTTTTTTGTTTGTGTAAAGCTGCTTTGAGACAATGACATTGTAAAAAGCGCTATACAAATAAACTGAATTGAATTGAATTGAATTATAAAAATTTTATACAATTTTTTTTTCTAAAAAAATTATAAATTTTTATAAATTTTGTTAGAGGTTTAAAAAGCTGCTTTAGAAGCAACAGCAGGAGCTACAATGCAAAGTGTCAGCTGGGACTTCTTACTCAATGGCTGCAACACTTTTTTTTTCATTTATGCTTATCATTCTAAAATTAATTGAATATAAAAATGAGTCTAATTACCTAAAATCATTATAGTATGGCAAATAACGATGGCTGACCAATGATAACCAACACTCCAGATGCACATGACTTTTATGAACATTATTAAAAGACACTTTTTTCAGATTTATTTATGTTTTCAGTGCACAATTGGCCTTTTTTTCACTCATTGCGCTGGCCTTTTCTTTCTAATCTGATTGCAAGGCAATTCTCAAATATTTTCTGCAGTCCTTTCAAGCTCCATCTCCATGGAGACAGTGCTGATTTTAATTTAATAGTTTTAATTAAAACTTCTAACAATGAGGTGGTGAGAGAAATCAAACGTAGAGAAGTCATTAACTAAATAGTGCTTCTGATTGACTGATAAAATTCAAGAAAAAAAAAACATAACAAATGAGAACGAGGTGTAAGATTTAAGGGGGCGTTAAAAAAAAAAAGAAAATAACCAAATCTCTATTCAGATTATGGTTTTGGAATGAACGGCAAGGACAATCTGATCAATATATGGTTCAACATTAAGCACAATAGCAGACTCATCTTGGTCATGTAAACAGGCGGTTTGTACTGTAGTCTAAGCAGTAATGATTAAAGCCCTAGAAACCAATTACTGGCCTCTGCTATTGTCAGCCAGTGTTTGTTATGGCAAGTTTCTCAGCCTTTCCTTGGCAACAGCGTGAATGGAAGAGTGACACCTGGAGCGAGAGGAAAGAAAAGCCGGATCACATGGGCTGACACACACAGTCGGCTGCTTGATTGGATACGGCCAAGGATTCCAGTGAGTGAACAAAAGAAGAGACTCGGTGCACTCTTCTAATCTAGCACATCCACCCATCTGGGATCAGAGGTAGACAGAAATACGGCAGGAGGCTGGACACGTCTTTTATGAGGCACCCAGAGCTTACTTGTTGTGTGAAAAGTCCTTTCTGGTGCTCCTGTTGCTTTTTGGTTATCTGTGTTTCTGGCCATTTTCCTACATCAAATCACCTCTATTATTCACACAACCTGCAATGCTCATTACACACACAAGCACACACTTGAAAACAAATGTTAAACTGCTTGTAATGATGCATACACTCAGCACATCAATGGCATGAGCCCAGTAAAAAAAAAAAATCCAAGCAGGTGATTATAAGGATTTTTGCTTATTGCCTTTGAAACCATATCCACACCTTGGACTTCAGAAGCAAGTACGGCTGTTTTAAACTGATTTCGACAATCTTTTAAGGTTATTTAAGATTACTTGTTACAATGTATTAGATGATCCCTAGCCACAAAATAAATAAATAAATAAATAAATAAATCTTGGCTGAATTCTAAAACAGACTGAATGATAATTTGTTGTCAGTGTCAGATTATACAATACAGATCCTCTAATAATAGACCTGCGATTAAAGAAATTTACTACGTTCTGCTTATGTCATGAGTCTGGGCTCGCATAGAAAATTGGGTTGCATGAACAGAAAAAATTAATATAATAGTAGCAATGTTAGACCTAGAAAAAACCATGAAGAAGAGGAGTTTGGAAACTTTTGTGGCTGTGTAAATGAGGAAAACATGGAATACCCATTCTTTAACATGAGTGTGAGGTAATAAGGATGTTTTTTGCTGGTTCATTAGCATGTGCGGTAGCTTTGCATCTTACTGTATAAGGGGTCAGGCATGTAGGCTTGTATTGTGATAATAACTGTTGTTCTTCCTTTTTCGGCTGCTCCTGTTAGGGGTCATCACAGAGGATCACTGGTCTGCGTACCTTATCTGGCGCAGTTTTTACACCGGATACCCTTCCTGACGCAATCCTCCCCAATTTTATCCTGGCTTGGGACCGGCACTGGGAGTGCACTTTTTGCAATAATAATTAATGTGACCAAGTCAATATTTTAAATGATTCCATGCTTAAACCTAAACATTTGTAGTAGTCCAGTGAGTTTTGCATAAGCCATCCTCCTATTGTTGGTTTTTAGATGAGCATCACAGCAGCAGGGATTTTAATGAAACTATTCTCATACTTTTTCTTTGGCTGTCATTATTCGCAATGTAGTCTGGTCTCACTAAAATGAGTACATATACAACTAAAAGATGAGCAATGGCACTAAATTGCATAAGGGTGACATCATATTATGCCTTCTAAGACTGCCAGTCTCACCTCATGAAGAGAAGAAGCCTTTATTTGTCATATATACATTACAGCACAGTGAAATTCTTTTCTTTGCATATCCCAGCTTGTTAGGAAGTTGGGGTCAGAGTGCAGGGTCAGCCATGACACGGCACCCCTGGAGCAGATAGGGTTAAGGGCCTTGCTCAAGGGTCCAGCAGTGCCTGCTTGACTGACCTTCTGATCAGTAACCCAGAGCCTTAACCGGTGAGCCACCATTGCCCTGAATAAACGGCACACTTGCAAGCAAAGAATTATTTTCTGTGGTAGCAAAATCAGGCAGAAATTGTATAGTGTAAACCCTGCTTTATTTTTTTAAACTCAAGTGTACATCGTGAGATCAAAAATGTACACACACACACACACATGCACAAATTGGCTTAGTATACTTGTGAAGACCTTCCACTGAGATATTTATTAACGCATCTAATTAATTAATGTCTGCACCTAAACCTAACCCTAACCTTAATGTTTTTTTTTTACTCATGGGGATCAGGCAAATGTCCCCACATTTCTATGCTTGTGGTGCCCAGCTAGATATAAAACATTTTTTTCTTTGACTAAGAATGGATGAACGAATGAATGAATGATATGACAAACAAATAAATAAATAAGAAATTGAAAGGTAAACAAAAATCCACTTGATTCCTTCTGCAACAGTTTCACTTAAGGCGCAATCTCTCGCTTGAATGGAACTAAAGCAGCTTGTGCTAGTGCTGTCAAGTGCACAAATTCCACAGAGGCTCCAATTCTAGCCTGGTCTGACATACCCTGAGTGGCATTTTGGGTCAGGGGAAATGGCCAGGAGACAAGACTGAAAAACTCTGACCAACTCCTGTACTGCAGACACCACTAGAGCAGGAGTGGATTACTTGTGCCTTGATGGCAGATTGCTTCTGCTACAGCCAGAAAGTTCAACAATTTTACAGATTAGACTTTGGTGCACTATATTTATTAAAACAAATGAGACACAGCCTACATATTCATGCTAGAAGCTCCTACACATTAACTTCCCCTTTTTGTTCCCCATTCACTGAAAAATATTCTAATCTAAGTGGTATTATTGTATATTTAACCTTTATGTTCATATTTTGCATTAAATATGCTGTTTGACACAAGATTTCTTTTCTACTAGAGGTCAAAGTCAGGAAATTACTGAGAAAAGCACTTTAAGTAAATTACATAATATGGGATTCAAAGGAGAGTATGATTAAAAAAAATAAAAAGGTTTTCAGTGATGCACTTTTAGAAAAGGAAAAATGCTTTCCTTTTCTATATGGGAATCTTTATAGAGCAATGTGTAGAACCCTAGAACAGAGGCTTTCCCTTTCAGAAAGCGTTATGCATCGGACAAAAACATTTGGTAACAATCTCAAACATATGTAATAACAGTCAGGCTTTGCAGTTAGCTCCTAAAAACAAAAGAGCAAGGGCTTCTTTTCTCATTCACCATTTCCCAGTGACGCTTAATGTCTTAAAACGCTTAAAGTAGAAGCAGTGGAGACATTGCTGCAAACATTGGTCTTAAAGTTCCAGGATGCCTTACAGCTATATAATGCAGTCACGCTGAGTTATGGAAGAGATTCGGTTTGGCTAGTAAGCTATCTATGAGATGACAAATGTGATGGTGCTGATGAAGCCACTGTCATGGTATAATGTTGGCATGGTGCTAACTATTTTGCTTTTTTTGCCCAACAAAAGTAATTAAATACCACACTTATCAAAAATAAAATACTAGTGCCTGTCACATTCCATGTACCCCTAATTTACACTCACACTTTTAAACACTGAAGCCAAGCTTCTCATAAGTATGCACCCTACCCCATACTTCAGAGTAGAGACAGTTCAGCACCATGGTCAGCGACTAAATAGGGTCACTCATAACCTCTCTACAGCCATGGTAAGCAAAAAAGCACCTCGGAAAGTACAACATGTTGAACCTTGAGGTGGATGAGCTACAACAGCAGAAGACATTACTGGCCTTATGCCCTTAAGGAAACGTCACAAATGTTTCGCATGATGACGGTATTCCTGTCAGTGGGCACAGGTTCACTGAAGCTGGACAGTTTAGAAAATGACCAGCAATGTTTTTCCGGTTCTATATGCAGTATTATGAAGGTTAAGGGACTTATAAAACAGCGAGCTCAACAGACCAAACAGTGTCAGTTTGACGGTACCAGGATTCAAACTGACAACCCTCCAATCAGTAGTCCAGATCCCTAGCCTCTGAGCTGCCAACGCCCTGTCACCACAACAAATGCAAGTGGTTTCAACACAAAGCAGGACTCAAGCACCCACATTTGGCCAATGATTATAATATCAGGCCTCTCCAGCAGACAACCATGATGGAAGGAGGAATAATATTGGCAAAGGAGGAGAAGATGTCTAATGCAAACTGCTTGCTTTATGCAGTGTGGTTATTAATATTGCATAGTCACCAGCAGACTTGTCCACATAAGACCCACTGGACTTGGAAAACACATTTAGAGCCAAACTAAAGCATCTTGCATGGTGGCACCACATTTACAAAGCCTATCTTTCTATAAAGGTTTGTTTAAGCTGTGCAACTGGGTGCAGGATCCTGACGTATGGGGATAGGATTTTGTGTAACTATTTCCATGGAAAACGCTAATCACGCAGATAGAAATAGGAAATAAGAAGTATACTGAAATACATGTTCCAGTTGTATTGCTGATATAGGTCAATTGAGCATGAGTGTAACATTTGTGTACTTGATTTTTGTTTTCTATATTTTTTCCCCATATGAGTTCCTGCAGTTGATGTTCATGCTTCATTAGGTGCACCTTCTATTTGAAGCAGTTGAAAGAGGGCACAGTGCTCCATCCTCAATCATTATGCCCACAGCTTCCCTCTCTTATCAGGACTGCCCAGCCTGTATGCTTTTACTGGCACCATTTACTGTCAAGTACACTGGCCAATAAATCATCTCTCCCGTCTGGCTAGCATAACAGGTGAGGTGGGAATTTAAATGCCATTAATACTGAGGCTAAACCCAGTGGCCCACGCCTACACGCTTAGCAAATGGATCAATTCCTACAGAGCCTTCAACAAGTCGTGTAGAGTTCTAATGGGCACAGAAGTGTTCATATGCCAAAAGTTTTAAACTACATGCACATTCCACTTGGCAGTTCTTACTCTTTGCTTTTTTCAAATGTAGCTTACCACTTGATGTGCACAAGCAATCATGATCGTGTGTATTTCAAGCAGCTGCCCTTATGGAAAATCATAAATGTTTCACATGATGATTTTTTTTTACTTGCTATTATCTGTGTAATATGTGATCATATAAAGAAAATAAACACAATTACGTGTTAAATGACTGCAATTATGTAATAGTTATGTAATTATATATTTGGAATTCTGTGATGTAACTATGTAATTGTGTAACTGCAATCATGTTATCTGATTATGTAATTGGAATGATGTAATTCAATTAGGTTATTTGATTATGTAATTGTAATAATGTGATTGTAAATATACAATGTTAACTAATTATGTATTATGTTGGAATTTTTTATAGTTATGCAGTTAATTGTAATTTTTGTAACCGTTATGTAATTGTATAATTGTATAATTGTAATTATGCAATTATAATTAAGTAATTGTCATGCAATTATGTGATCAAAATTGTCCAATGTTATCAGGTTATGTAACTGTAATTGTGATTGTAATTGTGTAATAGTTATAATTAATTATGCACTAGTTATGCAATTATGTATTTGTAATTATGTGCTAGTTATGTAATTATGTGCTAGTTATGTAATTGTGTAACTGTAATGATGTGACAGTTATGCAATTACGTGCTAGTTTTGTAATAATATAATCATGTAATGGTCAAAATTAATAGCTCACCCTATGAAGATGCATTTCAGCATGTTAATTCCTGAAATTGCACATGTGAATTCAAGTAAACACATGTGACTTCATGTAAATGATATGTGAACAATAAAACCACACAACCTATATGTGAACACCTAATAATCTGTTTCTCTCTCTCTCTCTCTCTCTCTCTCTCTCTCTCTCTCTCGCTCTCTCTCGCTCTCTGTCTCTCAGTCGAGCTACACATGCTACTCCTGAGATACCAGTGATCCTGACCCCTTCTGCTCTCCAGACCTGCCTGATCCATCCTGATGCCCTACTTCTGGTTGGAGTTCTCACTGCGGCAGAGGATGGCCCCACACGGACAGCCTAAAGATACATTTAGAAACCATGAAGCTGGGACTGCAATTACCATGATAGCCACAAACAGTTTTGCAATCAAGTCTCCATCAGTGAATATTTGATAACTTCAACAAAATAGACTTCATGTTAAATCTAATGAATTTCCTGGTTACACAATTGCACTTTCTGACCATGCAGTACAGTTATAGAAGGGAATTATTTACAATTGCAGTATCCGATGTCACCCAGATGAGGATGGGTTCCCTTTTGAATCTGGTTCTTCGTAACGTTTCTTCCTCATATCTTCTCGGGGAGTTTTTCCTTATACACTTAAAAATTTATATCCGGAATTTATTTATTTCTATAAAGCTATTTTGTGACAATGTCCATTGTTAAAAGCGCTATACAAATAAAACTGAATTGAATTGAAATTGAACACACATCTCTGTATTAATGTTTGAAGGATGGAAATATCCATTAAAAATATTTCACTAAACCTGCATGATATGTAAAAGGAACACTGGTAGGCTACTTAGGTATTTCGTCCCATCTGCTGTTGCACAGTAGTTACTGTTAAACAGTACAGAGCGTTTTATCACTGGATCTTTTCCCAGAATAATCAGGCCCTCGGATACATAGTGTTCTTGCTTCTTATTTATAACTTCTAACAAATATTTGGCCTCCATCACATGGGCTTTTAAAAAGTTATTGAGCACACAGACAACTTAGCACCACAGTGGCACAGGTGCCAGATGGTGTTCGTTTGATTTAGAGTGTGAATAAATCCTGAAAACCAAAGTGTGCAAAAAGAGTGAGGAAAAGGTGGAAGAGATAAAATACATGTAACAGACAGGTTCACTAATAACCACCTCAGTCTTTTTGGCAAACTGCTTGCTGTTGTTTATAGCTCTGCAGCCAGGTGAAGACATCTGGAACAAGGCCATTTCATTCCAGGTCCATTCACTAGGGCCACTATTTATTAAAAAAAAACAAAAAAACAATTAACTGCTACATATCATTTACCTTCTTTCTGCCAGCATTAATCCTATATAGTATTGTAATATTGGTTGAGAAACAATTCATTTCAAAATATGGTATCTTAAGCAGAAAGAAGGCGAAGGGGAAGGCGAAATATCTTGACTATAGGAAAATTTAAATAACATTTTTCATTGTATAATTATTATCAAATAGTATCACTCTGATTCAACTCAGGCATTTTTTTTCTTCCATTTTTGCAAATCATCAGATTACACTTTGGGCTAATTTTGCTTCTTTCAAGTATTTTTTTTTTCAAAAGAAGTGGAATTATTCACCACTGCCCACACCCAAGGACAAGAGATTGGCCTCTTATTCAAGCTTAGATAAAGCTTCCAGTTTACAGATGTTTCTTTAACACGTTTTCAGGTTTAACATTATAATTCAATCAATTAAATTTAGATTTTTAGCATTAGGCATATTAGGAAAATATGTACCACCAAATTTATTTATTGGAGCCATTTGGAATTGAATTTTTTAGTCCTGGCTTTTCAGCCACAAACCCCAACACAAATGCACATTTAAATATACAGTGTATCATGTTAAGTATAGTATGTGTCCTAGTATGGACAGCATACAGCTAGTCAATTAATCTTTAACTATAACATTATATGATGATAACAGTTTTGAGAAAAGACCACATTAATTTCTGGCTTAACATTATGTATATTGATAATAAAAGCACAGATCTTCAGGATACACATCATGTACCCCTGGTGGTCTGCAGGTCCCCCTTTCAGTACAGGTCCTCGACACAGGCGAGCTATTGCCTCTTTTAGCGTTATTAACTACACACTATCAGGGATTTCACAGCTCTGTGCTATCTGCCAAGTCTAGTTGCTTGGAAACCAAGATTAACCCCCCTTCCCTCCTGACTCATCCATCTCTTATACCACACACATAAATGGTTTTGCTGGTGAACATGCTGTGGTCAGAGTGGTTTTGGGTTAGTAGATAGTAATTCGTTGGGTTCCAATGTGGAGTCTTGGTGAACATGAACTGTAGTCCCGATATCAAATGGGACGAGAATGTACGTGCCTGATGCTTCTTAGTAGGAACTGCTGGGAAAAGCTATGCACATTTGAGTTTATGCTCCATAAAGCAATTTTCCTACCAGCTGTTAAGGCACGGTTCATTATTTGGACTTTGGGGGACTCCTTACGCTTGTCCTTAATACTCCTCATGAAGCGCAGTGCAGAAGTCTGAACAAGATTAATGGCAGTGTTGCTATGGATACCAAGCGAGATCCATCTCTTTGGCCTTGATGGTATCCCTTTACTTTTTTAAACCTCCTCCACATTTCACATGGTACAGACTGTGGCAAAATTCCATCTGCTGAACTCCCTTGCGACACTGTACTAGCTTCCCTACTCCTTTTCTCAGAAATAGATTCTGCACTGCTGACTGCCTTAGGGCCTTTGTGCTAACAAGAGGCGTAGTGATGTATGTTTCTTCTTTTTTTCCCTTTTCTCCTCCCATCAACATGAAGCGTAAACATGGTTATTATAGATAGGCGAAGTGATGGGGATGTTCAGAATTGTCAAACACGGTAACTGTCAGCGGTTTGTCACACAGCGAGCTTTCAGTCCTCAGTCATGTCACAAATTCAATCTGACACTTGGGGCATGCTTGGCTGCTTTCTTGTATGAGTGTTTGCGACAGTAATTAACTATTCGGGGGAAAAAATGCCTCTTTAAGAAGATCCCACGGAGACTACTGCAACGGAATGTACACAGCAAGCAAATTACTGTCAAACAGGAAGTGACTGACGGCGGAAAATTAGGTGGTAAGGAAATGAACCAGGGATGTTAATGAATGCTTCCATGTACGTGTCTGAACCTAAGAGGCAGCAACAACAAAGTCAGAATTTTGAGAGAACAAGATTATTTTTTTATTCTTTTTTTTTTTTTTTTAGAAGGAAGTCATTTTCTCATGTATGAAACTTGAAATTAGCTTGTCGTCGTCTTGGAATCATGAATATAAAATGTACTCCTGAAACCCTCTATCAGAAACGCGGCTTGTCTGCAAACAACTTATCATAGCTGCAAGCCCAAACAAATAACAGGGGACTGAACTGAAAAAAAAAATTATTCACTGTTAATGCAACTTCTTTTAGTCACTTTGAAAAGTACTATAAAAAAAAAAAAAAAATCTGGATATGATATGACTCCTGATTGCTTTAATTAGTCATGAAGCACCAGCACGATCTTTAAAAATTCATAAGTACACCCTCATACATTAAATTATCCCGGAAGCTCAAGAATTCAGTCTCACAGTCCACTCAAACTTTCGTTGTGACTTCAAGAAAGTGAATAATTGCCCTCTAATGGATTTAGCGAAACTCTCCAATGATATGCTAATTAATGGGTGCCTGTTTTTTTGTGTTATGTATTATGCTCGATGTTCGATGTGCAAACACAGCCATGGAGTTAAATTAGCTTCATTGAGGCCTTTCATATATTCCTGCATATTTTTCTCAGAATATGTACAAAAAAATAGGCCAAGCTCAAAATGGCAAAATTTTAAGGTTTTAGTGGTCTTAACAACAAATCATTGGTCAGGTAGTTAGCAAGAATTAAACAAATTAGTTCTTGTTAGGAATAACAACAATAATAATAAAAACAATAAAAATATATAATGTCACGGTAGTGCCGATACGGCGCCAGACTACGTCACCCACAAACCATTTCACGTCACATGCTCACTGCATGCACCATGTCACATGATCATGAGCACCTGTATCATGTTGTTGTTTAATTAGCACGAGTATTTAAGTCACACATTGTATAGCACGTCTTGTCGACCTTCAGTCGGGTTCACCCTCATTTGTTCGGTGTTCATGTTATCTTTCCTCGTTCGTGTTTCATAGTCTTTGTGTTGTTTTTGTTTCACTGTAAACATTTACCTGCACATGGATCCTCCTCCTCTACAAATCCGTGACAAATAAAAAGTGTGTAAAAGTAGAATAAAGGTGTGATAAACAAAATAATATAAAAAAATGCAAAAATAAAGGGGTCCCTGACCTTTAAAAAAATGTGAAGACTCTAAGCTGGTCTAAGCTGTAATTACTCAGTATTCTTTTTTCTTTTTCCAGTATTCTGCTTTAATACTGAAAAACTGGAAAACACTGGAAAAACGCAGAGGAAGAAATGCTGGCACTGTCAGTTCTGTGAATTTTGACTCTGACAGTTCTTCAACCTCAGCTACATCACTCCAGTTCATAATTGGTCTCAACTAGACACGTGCGTGGGACTTGTTTATAAAACCCTGCTTGTGCAGTTATTATTTTTGTTTGGACCTGTCTGTGAAATTTTCTAACAAATTTAGTACATTCAATTTCCCAAAATATAAACAAACTAGTAACCTACCATCACCCTGATCAGGCAGTTACTAAGGATGAATACTGTATGTTTGTTAATATTACTACTACTACTACTACTACTACTACTAATAATAATAATAATAATAATAATAAACAATAATCCACCTCCTATTCGTATCTGTGTTTGTATTTGTTTAGAAGACATCATCTGTTTCTTCTGAAGAACTCTGAAGTGTATTCAGTTACACCCCTGTTGTGCATTCATGATCAATCATCTCTTGCTGATGATAATGACATGACCATCTTAAAGGTCACGTCTCTATAGGTTTCCATTTGACTTCTCACGAGTTTGACATTTGACTGAAATGGAGTAAGTGAATTGTTGATCCAGCACATCTGCCTCATTTCATGGATAACTTGCCTAATGTGGATTCAATAAAAAAATAAATAAATAAAATAAAAAAGCAGATTTTTAGTGCGACATGATCAATGGGGCAAGCTGTAGATAATAAAGAATACATAAAACAACCTGCAATGTAATGCTCCCCTATTTTAAATAACTTTTTATAAAATGCAACGATTCACCAAATGTGGTACCTGTTTAATTATTAAAGTCTCTGCAGCAAGCAGAAAACACATCAGAATATCTTGCACATCCACAGCTGCCATTAAGCATCCCGATGAATTCTGTAACGACCCAACTCACCATTAGTCACTGTATTTTTCTCCTGGGAATGGATTCAGTGCTGGTTCTTATCATGAACCCAGTAAGCAAGGGAGATGAACCCGACAACCATGCCGTAGTTATCTTCTAATGTGCCTAGAGGAGGCAGTAGGGGTGTTTTCATTTTTTTTTTTTTTTTTCCTCTGTCCCTGACACTCCAACCACAGCTCATTACAATGTGACCTTCCGTGGCTATCTGTGCTCAGGAGTCCAGCGACAATTTTCTGCAGCGGAGGACAGGAGCTTTGTTTTTCATAAAAAATACCGCCACTGCCAAAGTTCACACATGTTTTGAGTGTCACCAGTGTTAACTGAACCCTCTTGCCATTTTGCAGATTTACTCGGCAGGGGGAAAAGGAATGCGTGATGCACAAATGACATTTGCTATGGGAGCCGGGGGCGATCCTTGAACATGCCTCCTCATCTGTGACTCAATACCATCCAAGAGACGTGAATCTTCTCTCCCTCTCTCTCTCTCTCTCTCTTTAGCTAGATACAGTGCCACGCAGTGCCTGATTCCCACAAAGCAAGCCAAATCCATTTATGATTTTGCCAAGGCCTAGGGAAGAACTGGCTTCTGACAAATGATATGCTTGCGTGAATAGAAGCAGCATGCTCCTAATATTAAATGTAATTGTTCTCTACTTTCTAGCAAAGCAAAAAAGGCTGAGACATGCTAAGATGGGAGAATGTACTAAACACAGTACTAGTTGCAACTAAAAGTAACTAAACGCTAGTCTGAAATCATTCACTTATTCAATCATTCACTATTCACTATATAGAGTACTTTATTAGGCAGCAATGAGGAAGACACCAGACCAAATTCAGACAAACACTTAAAGAGCCAGAAATGCAGTATAAATGCATGAATATTAAGTAATTATCCCTTTAACAGACACACAATGAACGACTTGTGCAAGAAATCATTTTTATGTTACTTCCTACCAATTGAATGTAATTTAATTGATTCTTTTTTGTCTAATTCACCCTTTAGTTTAGGAGTTATGGACGTCTACTGGTAATAGTAGAAGCGATTATAGAACACAACGGACCAGTAGTATGCTTTTCCTTTTACAGCTACAAATTAAATGAATTTGACTGTAAACATTTTCAAGTGCTTACATACGACATTTCAATAAAATGTCTCCCACACATGACAATGACACATGACCATGACTATCACCTTCTATAAGACTATCGCCTTCTATAAGAGTATCACGTTCTATTGAAAACAAACAGACAAATACAACAAAATAAGGTCAAAGTGCCGTGAATTGCACCTTGACTCAAAAGTGTGCGTGAGACTGGTGAGCGTTGACATATCAATGCTCAGTGCTTTCTGTTTCATCTTTCTCTGTACAGTTGCTTTACTGCTCCACACTTTTGCTTCTGTGTATGCGCAATTCACGGCACCTTGCGCTCATTTTTAATGACCATACTCACGGATACTGCTCTGAATGCTCAGGTTGGCTGTAATACAGTATAATTGAAATATGATTTATTTATATTTATTAATTTTTTTTTAATTATTATATACTAGAGAAAAAATCTGACGCTTCAAATTCAGTTGACATACAGTGTAATCACCCTTTACAACAGTAACTACTATTGTGTTGCAGACAGTGGACCAGCATGCAATGAAAATTTTCTGTGTTTAACCTAAAGGTCCGCTCTATATGGATATGCCCGCTAGTCCAGACAGCAAACACTGGATTTTATTTACTTTCATGTCGTTCCTTCCAGATTGAATTATGCATCTCTTCATTCTTGCTTTCGACGGTGGTGCAACATTGATTAAATTCATCCCAATAACTAAATCCATGTTATGTACAATATATACATTACAATTTGTATGACTTAGTAAAGCCTCAGTAAAAATAATTAGTCAGTATTTCCTGAGGATATTACAGCCATCGTGAAATGCTTACTAAATGAACACAAGATATGGGTCTACATTCGAAATATGAGCCAATGCAATTCTAATTCTGTTGTTTATAGTCGAAAAAACCTAGTTTGTCCAAAGAAAATTATACAGTAAAGCATATAACTTTAGCAGCAGCATCTGCTACTTGTTGTAGGATATATTCTCATTCCAACCTTAGCAAAGCAGCAAATTAGCTGCTAGTGCTTAAGAGACAATCTTAATAGGCAGGCTCAATACAAATAAGGTATATTCCAAAATTCTAGCAATATCGATGGATAAAGGGTGTCACTATTAAATCCTCCTGATTGTAAATTACCCCAGCTTTCCTGAAAGCTCTTATTTGACTGATCCGAGGGAGGAATCCACTGTAGCACCTGTCGATTTGATGAACCAGCTTGACCTGATAATGGTAGAATGATTTTAGCCATGTTGAAATGCATTACGCTGCCCTGTGCTTCACAGGAGATTTGCACTCTATTTGTATTTGACAGGGAGGCAAACATGAACCTCTTTCCTGCATCTGTTCTTTGTCATCTGAATGACAGCGTTGCCCAGCATTAATCCGGAAGTGTGTATGATCAATAACGTGAGGCAGAGCAGAACTGAGACATGCCTGCTGTCATAGTAATTAGCGATCGATGCATCTGCAGGTGATTAAAACGAACTCCGAAGGGGTGATGTGCTGTATATAGATTTCAGAAAGATATGAACTTAGCACTAGCTGTAAAAATAAACATAAGGTAATGAACAGTGATGTGCTTTTTTTTTTTTTTAGAAAAAGAAGAGTTTTTGCCACAGCGCTGTTGAATTCTCGATTCCGATTAGTCACAAGGTGTTGATTAATTTTCTGCAATAGCAGCTCTGACAATAACTGACAGTAATTCAAATCACACATTTATATTAATGTGCTAGTCATAATACATTATTGTTTCTATAGCAACAAGTCATTCACAGGCGCTTGTATGGTGGATGATCTAAGTGATCAAAGCCTGATAATTAATGTTTAAAAAAAACGTGCTGTTATTTAACAAAGAATTATAAAACATATTTATATGGTGACATGGTGAAACCTTCTGTAAGAACACATTTAGTTAACATTTATGGAAGGAGTCTCCAGTGTCAGCACTAACACTCAGCAAGTTTTCTGCCAGGCTTTTGAGCTTTCTTGTAACTTTAAGAGAGAGACAGAAAAGATAGGCTGATGGAATGACTCTGTAAGTGATAACAGGAATTAGCTTGTTTCCACCACATTAGATGTAACTATAAATGGTTAAAAGTACATGTCCTTCATTAATAAATTATAAAAATGAATAGTTGGCAAGTTGCTGTGGTATGAGAGGAATGAAACATTTTGAGACATGCTGTAATAGGAAAATAATCAACTTCACGGTGGTCATAGACTTCACTTCATGTCATGCATCACACCACCCCCTTGTTGTCACATTTTGGTGATAAATGCTGGTGCAGTCTTTTTTATTCATCAAAAGAAAAACACAGACAAGAAGCACAACACTGAGCAGCTCAAGAACTAGTGCATAAAATAAAGACACGGCATGAAGCTTTAGATGGGCAACAGCAACAACAGACTATTAACACCAACAGACGCTAAGCAACCAAAATGAGAAAACATAGAACTTATCTACAGACAATAATCCAGGGAGAAACGAGGGGAATAAACAAAGAAAGAGCTCAATATACGTGAGAAGGTGTCCTCTGGCGGCTTGGTGGAGAATTGTCCTTGGTGGACGTGACGTGTCGATCATTTATTTTTCTTACATAATTACAAACTGTTAATGTAAGACAATGCTATGACCAAAAAATACATCCAAAATGCATCAACACACTTCATGAAAAATTTGATCAGATTATTTTGGGGTCATACAAAAAGTTACGATCACTAACCCTGCCCCTAAGCTAGTCCCAGCTAGTCATTCCTTAGGCTTGTCACAGTTATGAAATTTTGTACAATGATGAATTGTCATGCAAACAACTGTGATAATTTTTTTTTGTTGTTGTTGTTCTTTTGTCTCTTCTATATGCCTGTCATGCGACGGAGCCGGAGATGGATGAAACTGCAGTTTATTAAAACTGGCAGACAAATCCAAAATGTTAAGCAAACTCGAAAACAGGGACAGGCAGAAAGTCGGGAGATCAGCAAACAGCAATTCAGAGGCAGAATCTAAAATGCAAAAACCAACAAACAAAGCCAGATCAAAAAACCAGGATAGCAGCCACATAAGCAAAGGCTTGGTAAGTCAGGTAAGTGTACACCGAGCATTACTTCACAAGGAGTCATTGTGAAAGTCCGTATATACAGGGTGCAGGAGTGATTGGAAACAGGTGTGCCTTGTCAGTACTTGGGTGAGTGTGAACGTGTCGGTGGGGAGAGGTGCTGGAGACTGTAGCCCGCGGTGGCCATGTTTGTATGCCACGGTGTGTTCTGGGAAGTAGTGCTGGGTGGATTCCTGCATTGGCGTTATAATGCCAAGTAATAGTGTAATAATGCACATGCACTTCTTGAACATTGAACATATACATACATCCAGTTTGTTTGCATAATTATATAAAACCTTTTATTGAAAAAATGGCATATTACTAAACAATAATCCTTGTGTTCTAGAAAAAAAAACTGTCAATGAATAATGTATTATGGCAAAAACAAGCCACATTTATGTTCTCTCTAAGTTTAGCGAAAGCGGCCAAAATATTGCTGAGTTACATGACAAATCGTAGCTGCAGTCCATAAATCAAAGCCTTGGACCAAGAATAATAATAGGATGGCGCTGAAATTTTATTTTATCCATTAAATCATTGCAAATGAACCTTGTTTACTGACACATTCTTTCTGACAGCTAATTGCAGTAAATCTAAATGAAGCAAATCTGCATTCGCTGCTATGCACTTTGGATCTCAATCAGTATGGAAAAGTAATGGCACAGTTCATTATAAACTATTTGCCAGTGCCTTCTGAGGATATCCCAGACTGTCTTGAAATGCTTGATGAATTTTAATAACCAGAAGAGAACGACCACTCGTCACTGTACCAACGAAAGACCACAAAGCTCCCACATATGGTGCATATTATGGATAATTAAAGTGAATTATTTAGTGCTTGGCCCCATCAGGAGAGAGAAATGTCGCTGCTTAATTCATGGGTGGTATTGATTTTGCTTTTTGCTTTAATGCAAATCTGTTCACAGTAAAGCATGGAATCCACCCACTTAAGACTTTAAAACTTAAGAATTCTTGATTTTGATTGGTCAGAAGGTGTTGATTCATTTTCTATTACAGCATCTCTGAAGGTAGTAATGCACTTATTCAAATGTTTTATCATTTGTGCAGTAATAAATGATTCACGGTGTGTCATAAGGTGGATAAATTAAAACCATACTGATATGATGAAGCTTTCTGAAAGGAGTCTCCAGTGTCAGCACTTTGTAACAGTCACTAAGTTTTCAGGCATGGGAAAGTCTTCATGACAGAGGTTTGTGTAAGAAACTGTTTATAGCTGCTATAATGTATGTGACAACTTGTTTTGTGGATGTTCCACAACATTAAATATAATTATAAATGGATAAGAAATAAGACCTGTAGTTCGTTATTAAATTTTTAAAAAAATGGTAATCACTGGCAAGTCACTGTGGCATAAGACAAATAAAACACTGTTATAGGTTGTTGAATATTTTTTTCTGTAACAGCATGTCACATTGTGTTTTAATCCTTACTTAGCAGTCTATTCACTAATGTAAAGTCAACTGGGAATTAAATAGCATATCAGCCATATCATATTAATGCCCTCCACCCCGTTTAACTGTTCTGACAGAAGAGCCATAATTTATGTTCCTTATCAACACATTTATCTCTTTGTTACTGAAGTTGGATTTCCTCTTTAATCCCGAGCTTCTCGACAGCTCTGCGGCTGACCATTTCCACTATGTCACGGTGGCTTATGAAGTGCAATTTGCTCCTCACAGAGTACATTTAATAGGCACAGTTTGAAAAGTAATTTGAACATTCAAATAGTAAGATGCATTGCAAGTACTTTTTTGCAGCTGCTACACCTCCTCTGGCTATCAGTCCCTTTTAAAATAAAATAGAATACAGAATAAATTTATTGTCATTGCTCAAGTACAACGAAATTGAATTGCAACATCCTGTAGAGCATACTGGATGCTCTACGTACACTGCCCTCCAAAAGTTTGGAAACGCCTGAACAAAATAGGGTTTTTGGGCAATATCAGCATAAATCCTCTTTAGTTAGTGACCATTTTGCATTGATAATAAGGGATAACACTAGGCATCCGAGCAGTCAGTTTATTCAAACATTGACTTGATATATTACTCCAAGCCTCCTGGAGGATTGCCCAAAGATGATTCA
>CM040994.1:15463813-15500165 GCA_022985145.1 Pangasius djambal
ACGTTAACAAATCTACAGTATGGCCATTAACAGCGATGCGAGGTGATTTATGTATGGCAAAATGGCAAATATTAAGCTTTTAATGGTCTTAACAACAAATCCTTGGTAAGAAAATTAGCAAGAATTAAACAAATGCACTCCTGAGACCTCCTGCTGGTTTACTTTTGCTGTAGTGAACTGTTTGGTGAAAAGCTAGAAATAGGGGAATTCAGTTATAGTCTTCTTGTACGCAAAGGTAAAATCATGATAATGATTAAAATGTTTGATGTTAAATTAAACTAACACATGTCTGGGAGTACAAAATTTTCCAAAAATCGCTACTGGGATGTTTTTTCTCAAAAGATTAGTCATTATTTGGTTATCTGCCACACCTGATGCAGCCCATCAAGTACCACAAGACTTAAACACTTAATAAAGAAATCAAAGGGAAAAGCTATCCACAATCCACACACAACAGTCTCTAGAGTTTACTTAGAATGATGCAATAAAGACAAAAAACACCCAGTGAGCAGCACTTCTGCAAACACTTGAATGCCTCAGCCTATTTCAGTATCGTTGTTGACCATGTGCATCCCTTCATGGCCACAATTTACCCATCTTCTAATGGCTACTTACTAATGCACCATGCCACAAAGCAAAAGCCATCTCAAACTGGCTTCAAGAACATGACAATGAGATCAATGTTCTTCAGTAGCCTTCCCAGTCACTGGATCTGGATCCAACAGAACACCTTTGGGATGTGGTAGAACAGGAGATTTGCAGCATGAAAGTGCACCTGAAAATTCTGCAGGAATTGTGTGATGTAATCATATGAACATGGACCAGGATCTCAAAGGAATGTTTCCAAAATCTTGTGGAATCCATACCGTGAAGAATTGAGGCTATTCTGAGAGCAAAGGGAGGCCCTACCCAGTATTAGTATAGTGTTCCTAATAAATTGTTCAGTAGTTGCATTTTTATAATTGTAGTGCAATAACTCTAGATGTGCAAAGTAACAGCAAAATTTATAACTAGGAGGTTGAGGTCATTTTCAAAGAGCAAACCTCAATAGAGTGTACTTACATTAAGCTGGAGTGATTCTGTCCACTGTCCGATCACTCTATAACCCGGAGAGCTGTTATTATTGATCTGGTACTGAAAGAGATCATAGCGGCCTGGCGCATCTCCGTTCTGGTTGAACGTCACATAAGTTCCAGCACTTCCTGAAGGAAAAAAAAAATCAAAAGGCAACACTGATTTATTTTGGTGATAATGATTACCATGGTGTGAATTCAGCACGGAAAATTAGACTTAGATGAGAAAGTATGGAGACCCAATTGAGCAGGGAAATTTATATGTAGCCCACGCTGTTCTGTTTTCACATTCCTCCACATGCTTTTACAGACAATCGCAAACCGTTTTCTAGGCAGAGAAAGGGATAGAGTCGAAATCTGCACTCGCTGATCTTTCCTTGTTCTGTTACTGCTAGGCTATTATACAGGCTTTTGCTAGCTCAAGGTACATCTATTGACTATTCTCAATAGAAAAAGTGTTCTTTTGTTGTGGTTTGGAATAAAAAGATCAAGGAGCCCTTGGGTGAGGAGTTTGGGCCTGACACTCATTCAAGTCCCTTGTCTGCTTCCTTGGAAAAGCTGTTGGTTTGGAACAAAACAAATGACAATGATAAGGTCACTCTTTTTACTTCAGCTGAATATAGATGAATGCTTCTCTTCTGCACTTGTAGAAGAGCTTGGAGCCTCCTTGGATGTTAAATTCACACTGCTAGAGCGCTAGAGGCATTTTTTAATGGAGATTAAAAAGTATTAAATTCATTGACTGATGCATTATTGCATTATGTATAAAGGAAGAGATGTGCAAAAAATCTAATTTACCCAACTTTTTTACTTGTACTACATTTAGTCAATCGACCAAGACATGTTTGGTGCCTGATGTTTAGTTTTTTTATGTGTCTGTTGGCAATGTGCCAACAAAGAGCCATTACAAGGTAGTTTACAAGCATGTTTTTTTCATAAACATCTGCTTAAATTGCACCCAGTTCTTCACTAATGTTCTCAGACTTGCACTCAGACTAATGTTACTCAGAAAATTAAGAAATTTCTGTGTATATAAACGCTGTGATATTATTGGGCAGCCATTTTGAACAACCAAGATCATTTTTTTCCCCTTATAGCAATATTTCAAACTATTGTATAGGG
Source organism: Pangasius djambal (assembly GCA_022985145.1). NCBI lineage: Eukaryota > Metazoa > Chordata > Actinopteri > Siluriformes > Pangasiidae > Pangasius > Pangasius djambal. The sequence goes on from CM040994.1 coordinate 15,466,009, forward strand.
TTTGATCATTTACCCTCTTGCCCATTGCTGTCTGATATATGCCCCTTTGTCCCTTTTTTAAACTCTTATCAATGACTAATAATTTAACTATTAAAAAAGCATGAGTTTTTTCACAGCTCTCTTATTGACTGCATTGGAATTTAGCCCTTGCCTTATCTCTACCTAAGAGTAATGCAGCAGCGCTTTAGTCCTTTAGTCTGCCCAGCTATCTCAGCTCCTTATCTGTACACTGCTCAAACAAATCAACTTCCAATGCTTCAACTTTTTTTCATGCTTATACCACCATCAACCCTACTGTCAACCCCGCTAACTAGCCGAGTCGACTCTTTGCGTAACTGCGTCATGTAACTGCATTGCATGAGTATAACATTTGCATCAACATTTCCACTATTCTACGGTGGATTTCTGACCAATAACAATATCCCCCTGTGACATCAGTGTGACTCACATCTACTATTCTCTCACAAAAATAATGAAAATACAGCCCTAGCCAACAAATTAGCACCAGAGTTGCTTAGGAGATAACAAATATTTTCATATAAACATAACATGTTTCAGGGTAGAGTTTTCCTTTACATTTGTAATTATTTTACAGAATTATTTAGTGAGTTAATTACATAGATTAATAATCAAGTATATAAAGATTTGGTCATGCCCAGAAAGGGCTCTTTTGGTTGTCTAAAGAGGTATTTTGATTTCCTAAAGGGAATTTATGTTCATGATTTTTATTTTTTTAGCAATGAACATTTTCAGGCACCTTTCTTTTAAAGGATATATTTACAGATACAATTTTGAGTGAGACAGACTTCCACAACTTGTATCTGCATAAGCCTAGTAGGTGCATAAGCCTTGTACAAATTACAAAAGCAAATGTTGGACATCAAGCATATCTTGGCTGTTTGACTACTTTGGGATGAATGAGAATTGTGTAAATTAGTTTTTTTGCCAAAGCTTTCCTTTAATGAGTTGTACAAGCTGACAAATCTCTCGCTGTTCATGCATCTCCACCTGCTCCGTTAGCCAAAAATGTGACAGTCTATCCCTGTCTTATCACAGCAGCCATTGTTGTATGTGTCGACCATTTCCAAAAAAGGCAGCACAAAAGAAGAATGTGCAGCAACAATTTTTTCTTCCTCTGAAAATATTCTCTCAGGGATTAAATAAATAAATAAATCGATCAATCAATAAAAAAAACAAAAAAACATGAAGGCCAAGAAGCGATTAAGCGTGATTCTGAACTGCTACACGAGAATGAAATGGCTGTGCCACACTGAGCCATGAGGGCTGGGCAATCTGCTGCTGAGCTTTTTGCACTTCATTATCCCCACACTGTAGTGCCACCTGCTGCAGTTTCAGCTTTTATTCAGAGAACCTGCGGCAAGAGAAAATGGATTCACAGAGTGTCTCGCTCCTACCAAATGCTCACAAGAGTCAGAGAGACAAGGAGCTAGCAAAGAGGTAACTATTCTTCTCAAGAACTCTTTGTCAGCAATCACGCAGCTAAATTGCAGCTTCAAAGCCTTTCACGACGTCCCTGTTAACTAGCCTGGTTACGTGGAACGCCGCGAGCATTTTGAAGGTGCAATTTAGCTCCGTGATTGCTGCGAGGGAGAGATATTCATGTTACATTAGAACAGGTTCTGAGAGCGAGAGAGACCACGAGCCACAAGAAGAGAAATAGTGGAAGCAGTGAGCATTTCTGGCGCATAAACTGGAGAGCCGAAAGAGAACAAAGTTCGTGCAACTTTATAGTTTGTGTGGTTAAAAAAAAAGAAAGAATGAAAAATAATTTATATAGAGAAATGTATTATTATTATTATTATTATTATTATTATTATTATTTATCATGTAATATACTTCCAGTGCAGATTTACACCCATACTGTAAAGTCTTTTGACTTTCTACTTATAAATATAAACAAAAAAGTATGTACACATAAACATAAATAAAAACACGTCCAAGTATTTGGACACTATGTTAAAAATATTCAGTATATGACAAGGTTATATAAAAAGAAATCAAATTTTAGATTTACACGCTGCAAAAAAATGTTGCCAAAAATTGCATATGTTGTCATTATAAAACACGTTGCCACTGGTTGGGAAGATTTCACGCAACAAGTAGCAATCATTGTAAGGGTGAAGGAGCTTCATATAGTTCTCATGGACAGCAATGTTGATCGGTAGACAGGGAAAAACTACAGGGCCAGATTAAAAACCTTAAACATCCCTGTCACTACAACTGGCTTGATAATATGGAGGTGAAAAGTTCATGGAACCTGGATATGTGCGCAACACAAGATTTCACAGTGTGCTCTCAGAATAATGATAAGGAAGGTAAGAGAGAAGCCATCGGTCACTTGAAATGACTTGCAGTTTATATCAGGTGTCAAGCCATCCTTGCGTACAGTACGTAATGTTCATGTAAGATGTTATGAATCTGGTATGTAGACACCCCTATAAGATGTCATCATAATTTAGATAATTTTCATGATGTCACTGTAGTTCTTAGTGTAAAATGTTAGTGTTTGACCCTTTGATTCCTAATGGAGACCAAGTATAGGGTGACACAATTTGATAGGCATCTGGGCTAGAAAGAAATCAGCTCCAGCCTTCTTCATACCATTCTGTGTATTTTTCTTATCCGCATTCTTGGTGCTGTTACACTTGGTTCCACAAAAAAGGTCTAAAAATAATCTGCCTTAAGACATTTGTCAACAGCAAATAATGTTTGCCCTACAAAATCAGTTCTGATGCAATATTAACTTGTACCAGAATGATGAGAAGAGAAGACTGCAGAGAAGGAAAGGAAGGGTTCATGATCCAAATCATACCACGTCATCAGTCAAACATGGTGGAAGCAGTGTTATGGCATGGGCATGTATGGCTGCCAATGGAACTGGGTCACTGGTGTTTACTGATGATGTGACTGCTGATAGAAGTAGCAGGATGAATTCTGAAGTGTATAAAGCTATACTTTCTGCTCAGATTCAGTCAAATTCTGCAAAACTCATAGGACAGAGCTTCACAGTACAGATGGATAATGACCCAGAATGTACCACGAAACTCAAGAGCTTCTTAAGGCAAAGAAATGGAATGTTCTTAAATAGCCGAGTCAGTCACCTGACCACAACCCAATTGAGCATGCTTTTCACTTGCTGAAGACAAAACTGAAGGCAGAAAGACCCACAAACAAGCAGCAACTGAAGGCTGCAAAGCAGGAAAGGCCTGGCAAAGCATCTCAACGGAGGAAACTCAGCATTTGTTGATGTCCATGGGTTCCGGATTTCAGTCAGTCATTGACTGCAAATGATTTGCATCCAAGTATTAAAAATAATTTTAATATTTATGATTGATATTATTTTTGAACCTCTGAAAATGGAGGGACTATGTAAAAAAAAAAAATGACTGTAATTCCTAAATGGTTAATGCAATTGTTGAATTAAAGCTGAAAGTCTACACTTCAATCACATCTTGATTCCTTAATTTCAAATCTATTGCAGTGGTGTACAGAGGCAAAGTTGCGAAAATTGTGTCACTGTCTAAATACTTATGTGCCTGACTATACATACTGTATGTAGTGTATAGCGTAAGAATATAGCAGGTATGCATTTGTCAGTTTTGAGCTGTGTTATTCCTTTATTATCCCTAGCTCCTGTTTATGAGTATGGACCACCCTAGCATGTATCTTCCTGCTTGTTATGCAACCTTTGCTTTGGAATATGAATATGATTGTTGCAAATACTCAAATAATTGTTACAAAGCCAAATCATAAGAAAACGAATGTTGCAGTTTGTAGTTTTTCTCACAACTTTATCCATACATAATTTCTTGCTTGTTAGAAGCCTTGTTAGAATTTATTTGTTAGTTGAGATTGTTGATGTGTGTTATTGTGCTCCATACTGTGTATCTGCCCTCATTACAATCAGTACTGAATACTGATGATGTATAATACATAATGCCAGCTTTTAAAATTGCAATACTTACTGCGTTGTTAATTTCTTTTGCTGGTATATTGCTTTCAAATCATGTTATAAATCTAATCCAAGGATTAAGATATCCAATCTAATGCTTTGCATGTGTTGTTTATGCAGGTCTATAGCCTGCAGTGTTCTTGTATTCCCTCTAGCCCTGGATGAACCATCACTCATAAAGATCGTACGTGTGCTTCAGAAAATGAGACTGGGACTGTCAAGACACATCCGGCTTTGTTTGTTGGTACAAGTAATAGGAGATGTCTTTGTTTACTGGGAGAGCAACTTTACAGGTGGTTGAACAGCAAATGAACACCATTGAGAGCTTGGTGAATTGTATTAAAAGAGCAGAGAAAGATCTTTTCCATGTATGAAGTAACATGAGATAGTAAAAAAAAATTTTTTTTTTATTAAAATAAAAAAAAAAAGAATAAATAAAAAAACATAATCTTTTACATTTACTTCGATATATCAGAGTTGCACTTTAATCTGAGCTTTGGTGACAAAACGTGAAGTGTTTTATTCTAGCAGGATTTTGCTTCATTCTTTATTTTCAACATGAACTATAGGTAACTTAGACCTGTATCAGAGTTGAGTTAAGTGCATGCAATCAGGAGCTAATAAAAAAATTTCTCACAATGATATTCAGACTTTGGATTTTGACCCATTTTTCTTGTGCAGTATTAAGTACAGCACCACTGTCTGACAGTTTGATTTTACCACAGTATGTTAAATTGATGTTTTGGATTGTAAATACATTCAAAACACTATGCAATGTCAGTTGAGATCAATATTAAATACATAAATGTAACTCTATTAATTAATTAGTAGTATCATCCATGAGGTGACAGCATCTTAACTAGAGACACTGTTCATCTTAAGGACCAATTTTTTATGGATAAAGTTATGAATGAACTTAAACTGAGGGGAAAAAAGTTGCCATTATTTTATTAATTTAACAAATCAAAATAGCAAATTAAAAGTGTGATAAAATGTGCACTTAGCACAATAAAATATGTCCATATAGTATGTATATATCTTGTGTTTAAAGGAGGTGATCCAGATGCTACTGAAAATCCCCTTCTCAGACACTTCTACTTAAAAAAGTTCCGGCAAGCTTGGTGGAGTGAACTATACACAATTTTTGGACTGGTGTTGCCAATGCTAAATATAGCCTTTAGAATGAGTGCTTGAGTGAATATCTTGTGTAACATGTCGTTAAGTAAGAGCACAGTTCATTGGGCTACTGCCAATTACATAAGCATGTTCTGACAACTGATATAAACCTACATAAACAATTATTAAGTCTTATTCCAGTAGTGGCCATGTATAATAAAGAGTGCTTCCGTAGAGTGATAACATGATTCTTAAGTAAGTCTTCTTATTTTGCTTTAAAGGTTTGTGTATTTTTGCAGGTTAATAGACAAAACAGGTTTTCTAGACAAAATATTTTCTATGATGAAAATATTTTGTCTACAAGGACCTGCTGCCCAACTGTAGCATATCTATGTAATAATAGACTGCAAAAAATTGAGCAGTAATAGCAAGGATAATGCTTCATTGGGCAAATCTGATTCAAAACATTTTGCATTCAAGATTACGAGGCTTACTTGTGATGAACTAAAGTACTCCTATATGTCATTAGAGTATCCTGTGCTTTTGTTCCTGTCTCACCCCATGAAGTTCCTTGTGCCATGGAGATTTTTTTATTCACTTACCATTGAAGTTGATGTTGCGGATGTATTTGAGCAGCTTCTTGCCACCGGCAGCTTCCATCTCAGAGCAGACACCCGACTGATCAGGACACAAATCTTTGTGCATGTTGTGTAGAGCATGTGCCATGGCGTACACTGCGTCGATTACAAACTGCACCTTCCCCTCCTGTTCGTACTTGGAGTCGATCCCTATGCGTTCCTGGCCTGAAGGGGAAAAAGACACAAAAACTTCATTTTTCTGATTTTTGGATCGATTGAATATCTGGCATTTCTTCTATTTAACAGTAGTGACAAAAATATCAAACAGGTTTCAGAGTTTTTGTCCACTCACAACCAGCACATTATCTGAAACTTTAAAAAAGCACTGCCCACTTCAAAATCACATCCTGTCATATATCCTTGAAAAACCATTTCCTGATATCCATTTTTCCTGATATCCATGTTTCCTTTATAAACCCCACTATCAAGTTTTAACAACTCTTTTTTTTTCCTCAAAAGCATTTTTTTTCCTATATTCAGAACCAAAAATCTAGTTTTAGATGATCTGCATTCATAAAATTTTTATAGGACTCAAAATGTTCAGTCCTATCCCTATTTAGAAGGATATTGCAAAGGAATTTCTGAAAATGTTTGTAATTTTGGATTTATTTTAGATTTTACACTAAAGATGACAAAATATTTTATAACAATGTGGTATTTAATGGATTACACAAAAAAGAAATGATTTGCCAAAAAAGTTTTCTGTAAAAGTCTTTCACTTTCACTTGAGAATGTCTTCACAGTGAAATGAATAAACATAATAATTCTGACAACATCAAACGACTAGAGTTTTTGTTTTAGTAAGTATGCAAATGTATGCATATTTAATTAGACCAAGCCTCATTTGAATAAACACATTGTATAAATGTCAGCAATCAACTGGCAAAGATTATGATTATGATTATGATATCTGTTGTAAATGCCTTAAACCGTTTGTCCAAATGGCAACATGAAACCTATGAAAGCCCTTTATAACAATTGATAGAATGTATAAACACATTTACAATCAAGATAACGTATGCTTGTTTCCTTGCCCTGTACCAATAGCAATGTCATCATCTGACCTCAAGCTATAAAAGGCTCCTGCTGTGTCACGCTTGTCCCCTGGCCATTCTCATCAACCCAAAGTAACCCAAGGTGGTCTATAAAACTGCTCTAACAAAATAGCTAACCAAAATCTGTAACATGTCAGCTCCACTGAAGATCATTTGGGCCAAGACATCACAGATCTTCTCACAACTAAAATCTGGTCCTATTCTGAAGGGTGATTGGGCCACTGGGTTAAAATTAGTCAGTGGGTTAAAATTATACAGTGTATGCCCCACATTAAACCACATGTTAACACTTCATTTTAAGAAATACACTATATGGCCAAAAGTATGCGGAAACCTGACCATCACACCCATATGTGGGCTTTCCCCAAATTGTTGCCACACATTGTTGTCTAGAATGTCTTTGTATGCTGTAGCATTACAATTTCCCTTCACTGGAACTAAGAGGCCCAAACCTATTCCAGCATGACAATGCCCCTGTGCACAAAGTGAGCTCCACAAAGACATGGTTTGCCAAGGTTGGTGTGGAAGAACTCGAGTGGCCTGCACAGAGCCCTGACCTCAACCTCACGAACACCTATGGGATGAATTGGAGCACCCCCCCACCCAACATCACTGCTTGACCTCACTAAAGCTCTTGTGGCTGAATGGGCAAATTCCCAAAGCCAAGCTCTAAACTCTAGTGTCAAGCCTTTCTATAAGCAGCAAAGGGGGGACAAACTTTGCAATGGGATGTTCAAGAAGCACATACGGGTATGATGGTCAGGTGTCCACATACATGTGGACATATAGTGTACATGCAATACAAGTCTTGTTTAATTAACTCACTATATTATAAAGCTCAAAAAGACCTTACACAGAATGGGGAAAGTATGGGGAAAAACAACAATAACAACAAAATATTCACTGAGTGGCAGTCCTGTGGGTTGAAATGACTTGTTGATGAGACCAGAGGAGATTGGCCTGACTGGTTTGAGCTGACGGGAAGGCTACCATAGCTCAAATTACCATTCTTTACAACCGTGGTGAGCAGAAAAGCATCTCAGAATGCACAAAACCTTGATGTGGATGGGCAACCGTAACAGAAGACCACATCGGGTTCCAGTCCTGTCAGCCAACTGGAGTCTCAGACTACAGTGGGCACAGGCTCACCAAAACTAGAGAGTTTATGAATGAAAAAGGCCAGCTGATGGTTTTCCAATCTTCAACTGCTGAGTTTCAGTGGTCACTGAGTGTATAATTGTATTTAATGGCATGTAAGCAAAAAGCCAAAATATGGCAAAAACTGGTCCCTGTTCAGCCCTCATCAAGAAGTTTTAAATATTCACTAAGATCCAGTTGGTGTATCAGACAAGATCTAAAGTGTTGAGAAGTCTCAGTAGGTTTGGGCTATTATCTATGACACGATCAAAAAGAACCAGCAGAAGAACTGAGGCTTATCGGGACTTAATTAAAATGCTTTTAATCTTCCCCAGTTGCTCACTTCTCTTCCCCCAGTGTTGCACTGATACCGAGACAGTTATTGTGTTATTCACAAAAGGCTTTTTCAAACAGTGCAATTTCTTATCATGATCTATTTATTATTATGATTTTTTGATTTTCTTTTACATCCGCCTGTACCACAGGGTGCCAATAACTGAAGGAACTCACACACTGACGCATGTTAGATTCTATTAACTGATTTTTTCCTCTAATCTCCAAATATTTCTATGTAGGTCACTTCTATGTGGCATATAAATGAAACAGCAGTCTAAAAGAATAAAGACTAGTATATATATATATATATATATATATATATATATATATATATATATATATATATATATATATATATTTAAACACTTGTTTCCTATTGACAGGAATAAGAATAGGGATCACTGCAAATTGCATCCTTAGGGAGATTAGAGCAAGATTGCCCATGGCACAGCCGAGGTATAACTCAGCTTGTAAGCAGTGAATTCCACCTTTTTATTTGTTTAATTTTTTGTCATTTTCTTTCCAATCTTCCGCAAATTAGTAGCAGTGCACTCCCGCTTTGACACTGCTTGCCCTCTGAAGTCTCCCTAGCCTCCTCGGGGAGTCTCGCCAGCAGGCCTACAGTAAAGAGACTTCCCCAAAGCATATGCCAGGCAACTTAATCACTGCATCTGAACTCAGAATACTGCTGCAGAGATGCTATCACACAGCAAGGTTAAGTCCTGTGGTGAATCTTATTCTGGATCGTGACAGCACCATCAAGCTAAGGACATGCACTTTGATATGGGCTTCTCGTTAGGGAAGTTCTGTGGCCTAGACATGAAAGATGCCTGCAGAAAACGGATCCAGCAGGTGAGTCACAGGTTACTGGCATCGAAGGGAAGACGGGAAAATGTCACAAAGACCTTTTAAGAAAAAATAGGAACTACCAATCTCATATGCTGGAGAATTTCCGAACCCAATACAACTACTTATTTAGGAATGAACAGATAATGTATTCTAAACAGATAGAAATACAGATACAAGTAGGAGGCACATTATTTTTTTTTAAAGCTTGTCAGAAAGACTTATAGAGCATCTGGTTGAGACTGGAGGTGTGCATCTCTACTGGGGATGCAAAAAAGTGGCACAAGTGGGAGGTTTTTATTTTTATATACTGTAGAGGCAATTGAGCTGTCAGATATGAAGCTTGGAGGAAAAAAAAATCACACATTTACAACGTTTATTCCATTGTCTTTAGTAACTATATGGTCAGGCTTGCAGTTGTTTAAATTAAGCTACTAGTTTGTTTATATTTTGGGAAATAGTACCAACTAAATGTGTTAGAAAATATCACAGATAGGTTAAAAAAAAATATTGGGTGAATGAGATTAAAAGTCCTGCACATATCTCTAGTTGAGTCCAGTTATGAACTGGAGTGATGTAGCTGAGGTTGAGGAACTGTCAGAGCCTGAATTCAAACACCTTGCTGAATATGAGTACTATATATTCTCTATTCCCTTCATGTCTCAAACTTGCAATAGTTCAAGAATTAGATGCCTGTCTCCAAACTTTAGGGTGTCTAAATGAATGTGAGTAACTCTGAATGAATGTGAGTTTTGTTTTAATTAGTGTTATAAATCATGAGTGGTGGTGTTGAGGTTGTTATTATTATTATTATTATTATTATTATTATTATTATTATTATTATTATTATTATTATGTTCTAGTTCTAATAAATTTTTCTTCCATAGTAACAACTCATTTACATGGACTTGTAAACATAATCTAAGACTAATAAGAAATAGATTCTAAAAATGTGTTGTTATTTCACAAAGAAAAATGTATGATCATTGATATGGTGAAGAGATGTTTATTTAACATTTCTGGAGGGAGTCCATGAAAAATGACAAACTGTGGTTTTTTTTGTGTCTTTTTTAAGGCCGAGGGAGAGGTAAAAAAAAAAAAAAAAAAAAAAGTGAGGATAGTGAGAGAATGATGTTTATAGCTGTGAAGTGAGAACAAGAATTAACACATTTCCAAAACATTAAATGAAACTATAAATGGATAAAAAGGATGACATTGTTCTTTAATCAGTTTTGAAATAAGTTTTAACAAGATGAACTACTACAGTGTCAGAAATAATTCATAGATGTTGATTTGCTGCTGAACACCTGAAGAAGATCTGCCTCCAATCTCTGCCTTTGTTCTGACACAAACAAATGTTGCCGTTTGCAACCACTGTGCCACATCATCCACAAAACAAAAAGCGTATCTGTAGCCGGAGCTCCATTCACAAGAGTTCTATTGATCGCAAAAATACCCACAAGGCCTTTCAAAGTTAATTAGCGACTACTGTTGTGCTAAGTGGGAAAACTACAAAAGTGAAGAAAAGCTCCCTTAAAAGAGGAGTGAAATGTGACTAATTATCTTTCCCACACAATATTACATACATGCTGTCAAACATGTAATGATCAGGCTTTGTTCAGTTAAAAGTGATTTTGATCTTTCCTTGCTGAGGGAAAAAAAGGCAGGAGAATGGGGGTGTTTTCTTCTCAGAAATATATGGAGAATGTTTGTCATGCTCATTATACTAATGAGATAAAGCAGTACAAGGCGTCATCAGAAATGGAAGTGATCTCCGAGTCTGGGTTACAAAGATAAACACACCATGTAATTATGATAAATAAATAGATTTGAAGAGACTGACAAGTAACTGAATGAGGCCTAAAATGGCAGGGGAAAAAAGCTGTTTGATTCATTTTCTACCCAGAATTCCTGGCTAGATTTTTTTTTTTTGTCACTATCTTCAATCTAACAGTTGATGTGATCATGCATGTCAAGCTTTTTATCCATATGGTTTATAAGACCATACCAACAAGCCATCTGTAACAAAAACTCTTTCTTTCCATTCAAAATGCTATAAATACTCGGAGGCAGTCCATGGATTTTAATAGAAAAAGCAAAAGCATTTTTTTCTCCTCGGCTGATGTATAACAGTGAACCCAGGTAATAAATGTATGCTCCAAAACAAAATATAAAAGTCAATAGACATATGAGTGTTTATGAATGTTATATTGAATGAGAGACATTACACATATCAATATTTTAGTGCCTGGCCGCCTTGCAAAAGTGGCTCTTGTAAATCTTAACCCTGAAGTATTTTTCATAGCAGTGACGTAAAATATTGGATGACAGGGAGCTGATATGCACAAAGAAAAAAGGCTATTTATACACAGACTATCAGACAGCAAGATATTCCACAGGAAATAAATCTCCGGTTATAGTTCTTACATAATTACCATACACAATTATATTGTGATGTAGTCTAAGAGTATATACTCTATATAGCCAAATGTTTGTGGACACCTGACCATCACACTCCTTCCCCAACCTGTTACCATTTACAGAATGTCTTTGTATGCTGTAGCAATACAATTTACCTTTCACTGGAACTAAGAGGCCCAAACCTGTTCCAGCATGACAATGCCCCTGTGCACAAAGTGAGCTCCATGATGACATGGTTTGTCAAAGTTAGAGTGGAAGAACTCGAATGACCTGCATAGAACCCTAACCTCAACCCCACTGAACACCTTTGGGCTTTCACCAGACATCAGGCCTGACCTCCCTAATGCTCTTATGGCTGAATGGGCAAATCCTCACAACCACGCTCTAAGATCTAGTGGAAGGCCTTCCCAGAGGAGTGGATGTTATTATAGCAACAAAGGGGGGACTGCATCTGGGAGGAAAATGGCCAGGCTGGTTCAAGATGACAGGAGGGATGATAAGGCAACTGAAATAACCACTCTTTCTGCGCACTCAACTGTGGTGAGCAGAAAAGCATCTCAGAAAGAACAAAACATAGAAACTTTGAGGTGGATGGGCTACAACAGCAGAAGATCACATCAGGTTCCACTTTTGTCAGCTAGGAACAGGACTCTGAGATTACAGTGGGCACAGCCTCACCAAAACTGTACAGTAGAGAACAATGAAGCAGAAATTCTGTGCCAGTACCTGATTGGTGTCTCTAAAATCTCAACATATATGAGCCATGCATGTGGAGTCTTTAAGCTGGTTAAACTGAGATTTATGAGTACTCTAATTACTGATATAAAATCTGTACTGAGGGAAGGATTATGATTATTGACGGCATTAGCACATAAAGATGCCCGCTGTCAGGAGCATTGGGTAGATCAATAAAGAAATGTAATCCAGCACTGAATACAAATTACATGCCTAAACATGCAATCAGGGATGTAATCGTTTACATTATATGAAAGCATTATTAATTTTATTACCTTTGCATAACTTCTAATCTAAATGATTTATTTGGATTCATATATATTGCTACAGAGTACTGAGAGAGTACTGGCTCTTGGTTAGCCATTACTGACATAAAACAATGTAATAACTGACAAATTATTACTACATTATTATTATATTATATTATATTATATTATTATGTTGCTTCGTGTTAGTTGATAGGAAGAGTTTATGTGGTTTCCATATACAGTGGATATAAACAAGTCTTCACACCCTTGTTAAAATTGTAGGTTTTTGTAATATAAAAAAAAAAAACAAGATAAATCATTTTCAAATCAGATCATTTTCCACCGTTAATGTGATTATAGTAACCAACAGAATTCAAGTGAAAAAAATTGGAAAGGTTTTAGGGGAAAAAAGAAAAACTTACAACCACCTTGTTGCACAAGTGTACACACCCTTCTATACTCAGGCATGTGACTGTGCTCAGAATTAGCCAATCACATTTAAACTCATGGTCAAAAGTAATTATCATGCACCTATCATCAATGAAGTGATTCTGATTAACCCTAAATAAAGATCAGCTGTTTCTGTAGGATTTTCTTGACATCTTCTTGGTTTCATTCTACTGCTGAAGCCATGGTACACAAAGAGCTTACAAAGCATTTTTTCATCTTTTACCTCACAAAAACCTGCAATTTTAACTGGGGAGTGTAGACCTTTTATATCCACTGTAGCTCTATAAATATCACCTGTAAAAAATCCTTCACATTCTTGTAGCCTGAGTAATATTTTGCTTATGAAGCTGAAAATGGTGAAATGAGTCAATTTCAATATCTTTTAGTCATACATCCCCTCCACAACATAGTGTTTCCCCATCAGAACGCGTTCCAAACTTGAACATTTTAAGCTAAGAACTCTTACAGAACCCATGAAAACATCTTTTTCTAAGAGTGTTTGAGTTTGCATCAGACATCTCACATCAGAGGGCCTGAGCAGACTTTCATGAATGTCAAATCTAAACATCACAATAGTGTAAGGAAAATCCTATATGACTAGAATGCAACCTTCAGTGTCATCCGGATCCCTGAAGCAAAACAAACTATAGTCTTAGCTCTTAAGAATAAATACTTAGCTCTGCTGTGGCCCTTTACATTCTGCAAATGCCGATTGCATTAATGCAAATTTCAATCAACTTAATTCATAGAATACAGTTGATGAAATGAAAATGCACCTAAAGATGTTTGCACACTTTTTTCTCCCATTAAATCGACTTTTTGGGATTAAATTGCTTTACATAATGACACTGCTTCCTGCAAATGCCTGCCTGCACAAGATTTCCATCACAACTTTCATGTTTATTGACAACTTCCTAATTATTTCTCACTCTGGGATGCTGATGGAAGAAAAATCAATCAGAATGGACAGAAACAATAGACCATGAGTCTGTGCACTGATTAATATCAGTCAGTTTCTTTTTCTTTTTTTTTTTTGCCACAGTATCCATGATACGACATCAATGGGTCACATGGAATTACAAGACACGCCCTTTTAATATGTTGTAGATTTCAAGTCAAGTGGGTTTTTATTGTCATTCCTCTATATAGCTTGTACACTCCTGGGCAAGAAAAAATAGGCCAAGCCCAAAATGGCAAAAGCTTTTAATGGCCTTAACAACAAATCATTGGTCACACTGTAAACTCTAATGTTGTCTTTACATAAACAATCCCATCAACAAGCCCAGTGAGGGCCACAAGGCTTAAACATTTAAAGAAATCAAAGGGAAAAGCTATCCCATACTAAGTCCCTTTATCTATTTCTTTAATTCTTGCTAATTTCCTGACCAATGATTTGTTGTTAAGACCATTAAAAGCTTAATATTTTGCCACTTTGGGCTTGGTCCTTTTTTTTTTTTTTTTGCCCAGGAGTGTATACATTGGAACGAAATGTTGTTTCTCCAGGACCATGGCACAGCACAGAACAGTACGCAACATTACATAAAGTGCAATACACAATAGTGTGAGACAACTGCAGGACAATAAAAAACAGAGAATAGAACAATAGATACACAGGACAATAAATACACAGAACATGGGCTGTAAACTCTAAACTATTCTGTAGTGAAGCAGCAATAATTATAGCAGCAATATTGGCAGCAGAAATGAGTTCCATAATAAATAGCATCTGACGCAGCTTTGTAAAGTGCAGGTGTGCCGTGGTATAGTGGTATATTTACATTAAATAAAGACGTCATGTTATTTTCCATAGGCTAATCCAGCTGCACCATTCTGCAAATGCTGTGCCCAAATCTCAAATTCCTTCTTCTAACAAAAGCAAATTCTGAATAAGTTATTAACATAACAAATTACAGCCCTATATGAACTTATATGAACTTATATCTTATATGATTAGTGGATCTCGTTTAAAGTACAGTGTGTCATAATGAAACTGTTTGGTCAATATATGTAAATATCATTGATAAATGTTATTTCCATTGTCTACATTGCCTTTCCATCAGTAAGTCAATAAAACATTTTTCACGTAAAGTCCCTTCGATAGAAATCTGGCTATTTTTACTAATACTTCAAGCTGGGTACACTTTCAGAATTTGTTTATTGGAAAACCTGGGCTGATTTGAAGGGCTCTGTATTCTGATTTCTTTTAATTAGGGTCATAATTACCGCAAAGGCGAACCGGGACAGCAACTTGCCAGCACAGGAAGACACCAGAAGTCTGGAGAGATCAGTCCGTGCAAATTCTCCCTAACAATCTCGTTACCTCTTATTAGCGGGGAGGAGCAGCAAACAAGCCAAGCGTGCAAGAATCCATGCGCTGGAATGCATCCAACAAGAACAAAGCCACAAAGATCACGAATTCACAGACTTTCCACCCTGGCCCTATTAGATATTTCTAGAACCCTAGATAGTTTAAAACTTAAATAAGACTGGAATAAAGTTACATAAAATGCTTAAATATTGCAAAAACAAAAACAAAAAGAACTTTGGCTGGGGTAGAAAAGTTGGTGTATTGATAAATTTCCTTCAGTCAGGGAGTGTTTAATGTTTAAACATGAGTGTTTAATTGTACACTGAGCACACATAGGCTTGTACACATCGAAAAGCACGGATTTACTAAGATTACAAACTACAAACACTAATTTGTGTGCGCAATGGGATCCTTGAGTTCCTGCTTTCAAGAAAATTAAAAATGCTCACTCTCAAGACGTTTTTTTTTTGTTGGGTCCCGCAGGGCCTCAGTCCTGATGTACACCTCTACTATGATCTCTGCGAGAAGGTGCAATTTAAATTAAGTCTCTACATCAAATAATTTGTAATTTATTAAGCAATATGTAAGACATGATGGTTCATAATTGATATTTTGTCATGAATTATTAATTTTGTCAATTTTTCAGCTTCTTAGGATGGTGTGGTGTTCTTTGAGCCCTAGATCGAGTTGGACGATGGACAAGATCAATGCCCAATGCCAGTTAGCCAGTTAGCAAATTCTAACTACTCTGTTCATTTTTGATTAACAACGTTAGGATTTTTGGGTCACGTATTCCTTTAAAAACTCCTCCTTCTATACCCTTTGCTCTGCTAGGGCAGCTTATGCCCCTTAGCACACTGTGTTATCCTCGCGACAGCAGCATGTGCCATCCCTCTTGTCGCAGATTCAATCCCTTGATGTGTGGAAATTGGCCCTCATACTGACAGGGTCTCTGGGCAGATCTACAAAGCAGAGGTGCTGATGGCATTGCCAGCTGTTGCGCAGAATGTCACTTCCTCTTCCAATCCTGAAATCAATCTTGCTGACCTCAAGAGCCTCTGCTAGTAATCACAGCGCAGAGCTAAATGCTTTGTAATGCGTTGTTAGCCACGCAATAGAACCCAAGGTTCTGCAGTCTTTTTAGGTTTCAGTAACAATGTGATGTGATGATGTGGAAAAAGGACCTGTGTTGCTTCACACTGCATCTTTTATATATCAAAGTATGGTAATGAGTAGAGTAGAGAAGCAGAGTTTTAAGATTTACTGAGAACATCTTCCCTTATTTTTTTTTCCATATCTGCCTTTTTCTCTACAATTCCTTCCAGCATTATATAAAGCACTTCTTGGAAAATGAAAGCACCCATGCTAAAAATAAATCATAAATAGCAACTTAAGTATCTACGTGTTATCGCTACTGCAAAAAAAAAATACTTTGCTGTTATCTCAGCACTTTATCACCCTGCTTCCTGGATTTAGATACTGAAATACTTGTAAATATAAACACTAGTTTTCTTTTTTAAGTCATGACCCTGATCAGGAGATTGCATGGGGAAGGGAAACACGATGCAGTGTTTGGAATTCTTTTACTATCGTTTTAGCTGTTTTTTTTTCTCTAGTATTTCTAAGGGTAGAGAACCTTCAATACAAACACAAATGACCTCATTTACAGGGGACAGTATGATCATGTCCAAATTGCCCCAAAATAGAAGGCAATACAAATTCTTTCTAGAAATTTCCCTATTTTGATGATGGCTTGGTATGTAATTAATATAATTGGTAATATAATTGCACTTGCATGCTGAAATTCCAGTTTTCTTTTTGAATCTCAATTGTTGTGTCAAACATGATAGCATCATTGCATTTTGAACTTACAGTATATACTGTAACAGTACAATCATGATACTGTGGCATATGCGAGTGTATAGAGTATATATATGTCATTATGATAGCCCATTTAATCAGCCTATAATCACCCTCTTTTATTTGAAGATAGTGAGATTAGGTGAATTATGAAACACACACACAACATAGCTGATATGGATAAAAATGAAAATGATGGTGAAACTCTGTTTAGTGAACTATGTGTGACAGTGACACGGATGACCAGATCTGCCAGATTTGAATAATTAAAGTATACTTATACAAAAATTGAAACACTCATACACACATTCTTACCTAGGGGCAATTTAGAGTAGCCAATCCACCTAATAGTATGTTTCTGGGAGGTAAGAGGAAACCTGGAGAGTCCAGAAGAACCCCATGCAGAGACTGGGAGAACATGGGAAACTCCACACAGATGGTAACCCAAAATCAGGATCGAACCAGCTTGGTTTTTTTTCTCGCATGTTTAGATTCTTTCAAGCCCTCTAATGAATAATCTTGAGTTTCACTTGAGATTCTCACTGCATATCGTGCTGTCAGACTCGTCCTACGCCAGGGTTTTGTGGAAGTCAGTCAGCCTGAAATAGCAGCAATGGGTTGAGTGGAACTCATTATGTAATTGAGGGCTTTATTTCAAAGATGGAGCTGCTTTGTATTCAAATATGCATCTCTAGCAGGATAAAAGCAATGGGCCTTGCACAGTTTTGATGCTTTTTTGATGGGGAGTCAAAAAGCAGGAAACATTCGAGGGCTTTGCATTCTCTTCCGCAATTATCAGGGTTGACAAAAGCAGGCATGAAATGATGTGAAACATGGTGTGGATCGTCACGTTGTGTACCAGGTAACGTATTAGGGAGGGTAGAATATAAAAGTTTGCATATTGTTTAGATAAAAAATTACAAAAAGGAAAGATATTTTATACCAACATTTATACCAACAAGTAGATTTTTAATGTTTCACAGATGTTGCTTCAAACAAAAAAACAGTTCAACTGAGTCTCTTAAGATATCAGTAGTGTCCATGTGGGTTTCCTCTGGGTTCTCTGGTTTCCTCCCACCTCACGCCCAGTGATCCCACTCAATGGATCCTCTCCTCTCACCATAGCCCACCACCAAATAAATCCTTCTGGTGTCTTTATTATTGGGCCCCTTATATCAATTTATATCAGTTTACACTCATTGTTCAAGCAGATCAAACGATTTAACAACATGATTTAATAAATCTCCTGAATGATAGATGATCAAATGGGTCCTTTAAAATATTAAAGGTACGAAATGGCTAAGTTCCAGTAATAAAAATGTGTACTTTATTTTTAAAAAATGCATGTCCACATAGTATTTGGCCGGTGGTGTGTTAGACTGCTAACTATTCCTATTTCTAACACAACTTGTCATTCGTGTGACAAAAGAGAGCTCATTTTCTAAACTAAATCTCATCAAGCACCCGAGGAGCAGCATGGGACAGGAAAGACCTTTTTTTGTAAGCGCCAGTGCCAAGAAGTTGGACGTGAATGATATTGTGGATGATTTTGGAGGGTGGAGTTGATCTCCCGCAGAGCATCAACTTGACTGAGACATAATAATAGTAAGTAAATTACATTGGTATTTTTGAGAGTAATTTTTGTATAGGGAGGCAATAATTTAATTAATTGAATTTAATTTTAGTTTAATTGAATTAGTTTGTGGATTATGGATACTGGGGCCTTCTTTTAAGAATGTGGAATGTTGGGTTTTTGTACATAATTGTAAAAGAAAACATTGATGAAAACATCTACATTTGACATTATATCTATCTAGTACCAAATAAATTGGACCTGAATATTGTTATATTGTCATATAGACTGTATATTGTCATATTGTGCATATTATTTTTTTTTCATATACACTGAAAGGTTATGACATAATAAATAAATGTATATACATACGTGTACAACATTTCCAGAATAACTGCTGTCATAGCAACGACTAGAAATGCTGGAAATGCAAAGTCCCTAAATCTGATCATAGTGGCTCTACTACTATATGAGAAAGACACAAAAAATGTGTCTCTGTTCCATTTTGCACCTTATAGACCCTCAGAACTTTAGAACTCAAAGGAACATTGGTTATGAAATGTTATGACCATCAATGAATTCTGAATATGAACTGTTCTCACCTCAGACACAATCAATCAGTAGCACCTTAGTCCTACTATATACAGAGTGAGCACTACCGTACCTGTGCACTTTCTACTGGTGTCTTCTTTCTTGGAGGAGCTCATGAGCTTGCAGTTGAAGTTCTCCTCCCAGTATTCCGCAAACCACACGTTCCTCCTGTTGTTCTCCAGCGTACGGGATGTAAAGTAGGCATCAAACCCTGAAACGCACCGTAGACAGGTGATTCCATGATTGTCTGCCATTTTTGGCCCGCTGATATTACATTTAAAAATATGAATGTAAAATAAAGTTAAAATACATTTTAAACATAGGGAAAGTGTCCTTCACAGCAACGTGTGTGCATGTTTCAGATAAATAACTTAAAGTATTAATAAAGCAGCAATTTTGCCTGTCCTAGTTCACTATAACTACAAATCCTAGAAATATAATTATAAAAATATTTCAAAAGTCATATTTTTGCATTAATGTGAGAATCCATCTAACATCTTATGAATGAATGATACTTTTTCCATGAGTTATCCATTATAAGTTATGAAAAAAAATGTTAGTTTTAGTGTCCAATAACATTCACTCAACCCAGTTACCTTAGCTCATTCACCCCTGTCAAATATTTGGACTATTCCACAAGTTCAATAGGAAGTTGCCTGATTCAAATTTAATGAAGATCACGGGAAGAAGAAATTTATCACATTTGTTCCCTTGTATTTTCACTGATATTGCAATGTTGACTAATGACATCAACCATGTTACAAAAATACAGATTGAAAATAAATATATACTGTACATATATTGTATGTTTTCTAATTCTATATATAAAAAAAAAAACTTAACCCTGTACTTTACACCTCATTTAAGAGCAAAATGCTGCCTGTCATCAAAGAAACCTTGTAAAATGAGATTGATGCCTAAGTTGCACATTTTAACACATTCTGAATGCTTAAATGCACGTTTGTTTAGATTCGATGTTTAAAAAAGGTACAAATATAGGGTTTCATGTTTAAAAGATACAAGGGCTAAATGGCACCACAATTCCTCACCCATTCTATATTCTGACTATTCTGATTCAACATGTGAACTTTCTATAACCCCTGATGCAGTTGAATGAAAAGAATCTACACTTCAACATTAAAAATAAAATAAAATAAAATAAAATAAAAAAAATACGACAAGCAGATCGCTAATCCTCATTATGCTTCTGCTCAGGTTTGCTACAACATTCTATAGATTGCTTACTGCGCTTTGCATACTTTTACATTTATACGATTGCTTACTCATTTGCATGTCAAATAAACCCATTAGAAAAAGTTTAAGCCTTCTAACTTTGTGACCGCACTTGTGTGACAGATAGCACTGCAGTATTATTACATCATCAAGAAGCTGAATCTTGTCTCTCATTAGTTGCGTCACTGTATTGTCTATCAGACCCAAACCACATTTTTTGCACCCAGCACATAAATTGCAAAGGCAGCAACCTCAGTCCCAGGTTGCTTCAGTTTTGGAAAATAAATGTGGGGGAATTCAAAGCTGATACGGATTATCAGCAACACTGCTGCAACAGCAGTGCCCAGAGCTTGTCTCCAGCTTTAGTGAGGAAAAAAGCATGAGCCTGACCCTGCGCTACAGACTCGGAGCTGCACAATACCAGCGCTTGGCGTATCTAGCACACCCACACAACGTGCCCCTAGCAGCTTCTGTTGAGGACATCAAACATCCCTTCCCTAGCAACAGCAAGGCCTGTATCACTGAGATGCCTAGGCTTCACCCACGCAGGGCAAATATTCAGTTACAAAAACATTCTACTCATTAAGAGACACTGTAAATGGCAATGTTTAGCCAGGTATTACTAGAGCAGTCCACACTTGACTCATTAAAATGACATTTTCTCTTTTACTCTTCATTGTAGGAGTGTTCTTTGGTCAAGTATCAAAAACAAGCAGCTGTATTTACTATATTTCATGAGAAATGAAGCATGAGAAGTGATGCACACTGGAAGAATGTGTATGTGCATGTCTTAAACTTTTCATGGCCAGGTACTGCTTTAACTGTAAAGTAAATTCCATAGACTTCCTCTCTACAAAATCCAACCATTCATATATTAGGTTCATGATTCAAATGTGTGCAATACTATTTTGCCTATTTATTGGAGCAATAATGCTTTTTATTCCCAAACTTTCCAGCAACACATTAGGTCCAAAAGGTAGGTGTTTTTGAGTTATTGAAGTTTGGATTAAAACCAAAATCCCAAAAAAAAACAAAAAAACAAAAAAAAAAAAACAACTTTGATAATGGTGGGTTGTCATTGTCAGTACTGTAACAAAATAATAAGTAAAATATTATTTACATTGAGTTATACATTAATAAATAAAAATAAATAAATAAATAAATAAATAAATAAATAAACAAACCCCTGATTATGCTTCTGATGTGGATACAATAAATAAATAAATAAAATAAAACCCACAGGGGTCCCTGGAGGACTACTGGTTAGGCCATGGTGCTCTCACCACTGCGGCCTGGGTTCGACTCCTGGGAGGGCTGCATAAGGAAGGGCATCCGGCATAAAAACTGTGCCAAATCAAATATGCAGACCAGTGATCCACTGTGGCGACCCCTAACAGGAGCAGCTGAAAGAAGAACAACAAAACAAAACCTACCCTGCAAGCTAATTTACCAACAGCTTCTAGAAGAGTCTTTCACATGACTGAAATGCTTGTCTTGCCCAATTTGCATGTTTGCTTCAATGAATGTATAATTCGGGGCCTAAAATACAGATCAGTGCAAATAGATGAATTTAAATCTGCAATTTGATTTTCCAGAGCTGAAAGTCACTTTGGGAATGCTGATATGTGCAAATTAATATGACCCAAGGGCAGTATTATAAGAATAAAAAGAACCCTACTATTTTTATTTATTTATTTATTTATTTATTTATTTAATCTTTCAAATTAATGAGAAATATTCTGCAAACTATGGCAGGTGTTGCAGCAGGGATGTTTACAGATGTTAGATATTCCTTTTTTCCATCCTGTTTGGATTAAAATCATTATAGTATCTCACATGAGATTTTCCAAAGGTTTGGACTCTTTGGAAATTAAACAAAAACATATATTAGGAGTATCATTATTCTCCTTTCAGCTCAAAACTGTGAGAGATGATTGGCAAAACTTGACTATAGGCAAAGCTGGAGGTGTTAGTGTTACTTTGGCTGTGTGTCAGGTGAGATCATAGGTCTAGACCTCAATTTTGCCTTCAGCTAATGAGCCATAAGCATGCTTACCCAAATGACCAAGTAATGCTGAACGCCTATGACATCTACGTCCGATGAGAGTGATGATAAGCTGTGTGAAAGCCTAACACAGTTGTCTTTGTCAAGGGAAAGGCAGCTTGATGAAATGAGCTGTGATTTTCTCAGCATTTGTCTATTTACAGGCAGAAACAAGGTTTCAGATCCTGTTGACTCATTAGATTCATTCATTCACTATAATTATGGGATTAACCGTTTAGCTTACAGCTCTAATAGACACTTAGAGAAGCTCCCATGCTTAGTTGTGAGCAGGGGTGGAAATGTTGGAGAAAGAAATTATTACAGTACTTGAGTATGTGGTTCACTGTAAGTACTTTTTTGAGTATAATTAAATCATATTACTTTTACTCGATTTGTTTTAAATAATACATTTAACGTTGCTACATTTATCTTTGATCACATTAAAAAGTAACAGAAAAAAAAATCACTTAACTTCAGAAGGCTGTAAGCCAATTAAAAGATAATAGGTGCAAATTTTAAATAATTCAATTTCTCATTATCCAGCAAGCAGAAACATGTACGGGTGAGGCATTAGCTAGCTGAGTGCGATAGACTAGCTAGATCATCTTGATGTTTGGTAGTCATTGCCTGTTGTGTTAAATATATCTAAGTGCTGCAAAAGTTTAAAGGTAACACTCAGGATAATGGATCATTTCTAATCTATGTAGCTAAAACGTGCATGAATTAACATGAGCTAGCTGGCTAATCACTGTCTCTAGCAAGCTACTGAAATCTCAATAGCATCTGACTAAGTTAGCAAGCTTAGCTAGCCTGCTAATATTTCCTTTCTTTATATACTGAAGTGGTGTTCACTTCAGCATAGCTCACTTGGTTAGTTAACGTTGTGTCAAATGTAGACACGTAACAAGTAATTTGTAAAAGTAATTACACACATAGAGTTTCACCAGATTTATTTACTCTTACTTGGTCACTACTTTAACTTTTCTGTTGAACACTGTCTGTTCAAAGTCACATTTTTTGCAGAAAAGAGTGTTGTTTTTTGGATGTTTACAGTCACTGCTGCAGCTGTTCCACCGTTTGTGAAGCTCAGCAATTAACAGCCGAGTCTATATTTGGTCCGGTATGGCAGCCAAAAGTTGTCCTTGCCACTCAGCAATGACACTCACTTATAAATATTAACATTGTATCTAAAATAGGATCCTGACCCCATTTTATATTAGCCGAAATGCATGAGGGAGCAGGGTTTAGCCACATAGGCCCGGGTTCAAAAAAAGTGATAGAAACAGCATATGAAAAAGATCCATCGCTGCACACTTTCCCATTCACACTTTAGCATCTTAATGTAATTCCATGGCTTTGAAATGTAGTTGATTTTTTTTCTCCTACAGACTGGCGCTTGAGTCAAGTGGCTCCTCACTAATGACAGGCTCTCTGAAATCTCTTATAAATGAAATTGTTAGCTGTCCAAATAAAAGCTCCACGCATATAAAAGCTGTGCCAAGGAGTAGAGTCCCCAAAAAGTTTGAAACAATAGCCTGACTCGTGATTTACATCTGAGTCAATAAAAACACCTCTGTAAACAGATCTTCTGTCACACCAATGTGGCTTCATACTCCAGGAACTCCAATATCAAATCTTACCATTCTGTAAAAGCCTCAATGACACGGCCTGGTCCTGTCAATCCAGTTCACTCCATTAATTCAACAAATCTTTTCAGGTTTACTGCACTTATGAGGCCCAGGAAAGCGTGTGTCATAAAATAAAACCCCAAGAGCAGTGTAACAGTCAGTTAAATCATAGGTCAAACAACATTGATCTACCCTATATAATATAACTCACTTCCCTTACCCAAGGTGTCTCCAGGTATCCTTAAATTAGATTTAATACATTTTTAAACTATTTTTTTCAAGGCCACTGACACCTACAATAGGTTGGTTACATCTGACTATGTATTAAAGTCTGCAATTTAAAGTTAATTTATGTATCATTATTGAGTCAAGGGAGAATAGAATACTTTATAAGTTGCTGTGAATCATCCTGACAAGCCTAAAGCACAAAAGAAGTCTACTGGATGGAGACTGGCAGGAGTCACAGCCAATCAGGAGATTTTTTTTCTTCCTAAACAGGTATGGCATTTATTTGTTTTCTAATTCGGTGTAAAGCTAGTGAATGACAACCAATGTATCCTAGTTGTGGGTGTGTATTATGAGTGATGTGCATTTTTGCATTTACAACCTGGGCAAAAGCAAGTCAATTGATGCTTCTGTTTGCTTTTGGTGTGTGTAAGGCTAATGGCTAAAAGGTGTTTGTGTTTTTTTTTTTTTTTTGTACTTTACGCATTTAAGACATGATTATATCACAAAAGAGGAAGTCAGTCATAGCTTTTGCTTGCTTTGTTGTATGTATTTTATCTATGGATCCTTGTATTATATCTTTTATCCCGTTTAGCTAGTATACGAACATAAGCCTGCTGGTGTTTTTGGTGTGTTTGTCACTACTTTTTTCACTTAGCGTGTCTCAATACTTGATGCACATTTCACACAGCATTCTTTGAAATAGTATGCTAGCACCCTAATATTGACAATGCTGTTTAGGCATCCTATTTAATGTATAGAATGCAGTTTTGAATGCAGCCCTAAATTCCCATTGAATGTGTATTACTTGGTACTTGCAACAGTCAGACTAAGTCTGACTAAGACTCACATTTTTCTACCAGAGAGGGCAAAATTTCAAAATCTTAATGAAATTTGAAACAAAGATTTTTAAGTATACACAGACCCCCTGTCCTAACCTGACTACAGTTATGCATTATTAACATACAGATTAATTCATTTCTATTGAAACCCATATAGCAGATGGTTCTGGGTCCAACTATGCTTTAGGAAAATAATGCTGAGTTATGCCTATATCAAGTGCATTGTGGGCCAAAAGTGGCCTAGCTGTAATCAGCCACATCTGAGTTTTTAATGCATTTGGAATCTGGGCTGAAAACAGCCTAAATCCATCCAACCATATCCATTTTTTAATTACAGCCTGGAAGTAGATGGACTGACTGTACGTTGTAATCCATAATATGCCTGAGGTATCATCTCATTAAGGTTGTTCTGGCAGCCGGATCTGGATGTGTTCATCAAAGGCATTCCATGGTGTTTTGTGGTCCAGATTAAAGTCTGGTTATGGCCCAGTGCGGGAAACGTAGCTATTAAAACATACAGAAAAATCTTTGTGCACTTGCATGATATCAGGGTAGCAGTGGGGGTTTAGTGGTTAAGACTCCATCCTAATGACCAAAAGGTTATGAGTTCAAATCCCAGGGTTGCCAGAAAACCAGTGGGGGTTCTTGTGCAAGACCCTTAATACATAGTTCGACCTGTATTCTGTCTTATATTTAAGTCATTTTAATTCAAACCAACTTGAGATGGGTTTCCCAAAACCATCACTTGAAAGATCATCATTAAATGGTATAGTGAGCATTTCAGTGAGCGCTCTCTCTCTATCTCTCACTGTCTCGTCCTTTTTCAAGAACACTCTGGTTAAGAGTGGAAAAGCCAAAGCAACCTCGCACAAAATTTGTGCAACTGTTTCTCACATTTTTTTTTTTTTGTATTTGACATGAATGATGTTGTTTAAAAGGCTATAATGCTAAACCTACCCCTAACAATCACAATTCAAAGCTGTATGAGTTGAATTCTCATGAAAATCTTTAGACTGTGTTGAGTCAAACTGCAGTGACAGTTTACACTTTTAAACCTCACAAAATCGAGCAAATTGCATCATTCCCTATCCAGCTAGTATACCATCCATGTAAGAAACCTTAGGTGACAAAGTCTGGGCTTAATGACACTTCAAATAAAGTGACTAATCCTGCAATGACGTACCAGATTTTTAAAGAATAGCAACAAGCCACGTAATGCCATGACGTGATAGCCTGCACTAGGTGAAATGAGGCTCACAGCTTTGGGGGAAAAGCAAAGCAAAGCAAACAAGCCATGAAAATGACCAGCACTCATGTGCATGGACATCACTTTGGATCTCCGTCTCCTTCAACACACTAATGGCTAATTCTTGCAAAGCAAGCTCATAACTGATAGAAACAGGAACATCACATCTTTTATGTTTGAACATGCTGAAGCAGTCATTAGAGTAACGCTGATTAGGAAACACATGATGATTAACAGTGGGCGAGCTGCTTGTGCAATTTCACAGAAGAATCCTTTAAAAACAAATAAGACATTACTCTCGAGAACGCATCAAAACTAGAGCTGGTCATTTTGTGAGGACAGTAAAATATTTTGGTTCATGTTACTCTGATGAGGGGAAGAAGGATTTTAAGGCAAAAGGCCTCCTGGAGTTATATATTGCTGTCATTAAAACATTTCTCTCAGTCTCCTAACTCAAATATTATGTACTATACAAAAGTCTGCCTGTTTCCCAGACTCAGAACTCCTATATAATTTGAAATAAGTTTTACTAGATGTTTTGCTGACCTGGACAGGATTTTTCTTTCAAGATGTATTTTTTTTAGATGTATAATTAAGCAATTAATTACAGCAGTAATGTAGCTAGAGGTGAGCTCATGGCACTAAGTGAGAAAGTATGAAAGAAAATGAATAACACCTAGGAAATTTACCACAAAGAAAAATATTTTAGGAGATGAATTATTAAAGCACTGGTCAATTAATTATTTATTTTCAGCAAACATATATTTCAGTGAACTTTTGTCAGAGCAAAAACTACATAGCTTAGGGGAGTCACAATGCAGTATTTTGGATTAAACCTAAGATATGTAGAACTGCATTGGTCTACATCATACTATGGCATTATGTATACTATGGCATCCAACATTTATTGACCTTTTTAGTTCAAACTTCTTACCCACAATGCTATTTGACTGCCTGCTGATAGTAGCGCCAGAGCAATTCAGCCTTCACCTCTTCTCTATCTAAAGAGAGTGATGCAGCAGACCTTCTGTCTGTCCAGCTCATTTTCCTCCATCAAATTTCATGCTAATACTGTCAACACCAAATCCTGTTGATTGCTAGCACAGTCTCAGCCTTAACTCAGTGCAATTATGTCATATAGCTGCAATGCTTTCTGAGTCCAAAATTTGATATCTCCACTACTTTTACACTAGATTTCTCATTATTAAGATGTTGAATGTTGCTAGAAAATTGTGCTTTCGTTTTTAGCACCTAACAGCATGTGCATGTGTGTGTTTCTATAAATCGCTGTTCATATGCACAAACTGTGCATATGAAAAATTGCAATAACAATTCCAGAGCTCTCGCTGTCAAAAAAAAGCCATCTATGACAACACACGATAAGCGCCAAAACAAACAGACCCAGCTTGAGGTCACTGAGGAATACCGAGTCCCTGCTGCTACTTTAATGTCCAGATTAAAACTGATGACTGAAATGCTACATTATTAGGCTGAAAAGAAACAATTTGTGCTCAATTTGAACCAATTATGAGCCTGGACACAGAAGTCAAAACCCCAATGGTGCCAATAAATGGTCAAGCACCAGTAGGTGCGAAGTTGTTTTTGTCTCTATGTACAGTATGTATGTATGTATGTATGTATTTATTTATTTATTTATTTATTGGTGGGAGGGGGGTCAAATGGAGCTCTGCCTCATGAGTTTCACATGTGTTTTACTTCCCCATCTTTCTATGAGAATGACACATTTACGTTCCTCTTGAGACTCTGTAACTACATCTGAGCCTTGTCTGGCTGAAGCAAAGAGGACTGAGCCAAAAGTTTTAGCTCACAGAACTAGAGTGGATCCTAACCATTTACTCAGTTATTTTACTGAGTAAAGGATTTCAAATTGTAAACAGTATTCTTTCAAGGCTGGCCAGAAGCAGATTAGGTATTGGCATGAAATACAATTCAGTTCACTTTGATATAGTTATACAGTAAAGCAATGCTGTGTAAGGGGTATTTTTTATTTGTTTTTCAGAATTTCACCAACCGTATTTTATAGTTTAAATCTTGGTATACATGTAAATGTGTTTTTTGGTGGAAATAAAAATCAATGATGTGCCTCTAGTTTACGCTTTATCTACAAAATGGAGCATATTCATTGAAAACCTGTTGCAATGTACAGCCTAAATATAGCTCAGCCACTTTAGCAGAAAGCTCAAAAATTTCCATCTGTTGACATTAGCTAGTGAAGCTATTGAATTATTGTCTAATTAAGGTGTCTATAATGACCTAATGACCTTTAATTTAAATCAGTTACACACTCTCAAGTGGTTTGAGAGTCAAATTAAGAGTCATTGGAAGTAGAAAATATTGAAAATGTTGCCCTTTCATAGAGCTATGAAGAGATAAAAAAAATGTAACAAAGTGTTTAGGGATACAGACACAAAGACACCTTAAAGACAGTCTTAAAATCATATTTGATTGTTTCACTATTAATATCATTTAAAAAAGACTATCTGACTATTTATATTACTTTGGACTAACTTAGGTAAGAAATTTCTATAATATGGCCCTGGTGATGTAACATGGTGGGTTGTGGAGATGAGCATCATGATTAGTTCTCATGCTCCAGAATCTCCTCCCGATTCCCTGACTGTTTGTCAGCTTGGCCTGCTCGGCTCTTCCAGAGAATGCTATGCGTCCTGACAGGCTGCCAGCCAGACTTCAGCATGAGTTAGCTAACTGGGGAATGAGCAGCCATTGTAGTGCTACACCACCTCACTTAACACCATGCCTCTTAGCTCTGTAATGGAGCAGGCATCAAAAGAGCTGCTAAAAATAGGAGTGGGGAGTGTTAGAAATTTATAGCTAACATGCAAAGCCTGGATTTCTGAGCTTGAACCATTTGAACAATATGTTATGATAGTGAAGTTATGTTAATGTTTTACAACGTGAAAATATATTGTAAGCATTGGAAGAAACAAAATCTTGTCTGCTTCCATGCACAAAGTAGAGCAAACACATTAGCTTTGCATCACACACAGAGTCTGTGAAATGAAAATGCAGGCACTTTCAATGAGATGACGTCATTTTCCCAAATTGTTTGTTCACTCTGTTGGGATACACAGACTTTGCATCAGTGCACAAGCTGTTGCATAGTCTCTTCAGTATCAGATCTAAGGATGATGTGCTTCTCACTGGTTTGAAGAAACCCTCCTGATGCGGAGGGGTGTTACACAGAGGAAGAAGCAAGTAAATGAGCTTACCACATAAGGTCTGCTCAGACATTATCATCTGCAAGTAATCTGGTTTTGAGAGGGGGTGCCCAAGTAAACATTCATTTTGATAAATCCCAGTTCATCTTTAACTGCTTTATCCTGGTCAGGCACACTGTGGATCCAGATCCTATCCCAGGATCACTGGGATTGAGCCTGGAATACACCCTGAATGGGACACTAGTCCATCACAGACCACCATGAACATCCATTCACATGTTCATTCACAACTAGGGGCAATTTTGCCTAGCAAGTTCACTTGTTGCATGAACCAGGGACCCTGGAGCTAGGAACAGGTATTGCTACCCACTTCACCACCATGCCGCCATAAGCCCCAGATTGTACATGCATATAATGCACAGATTTGTATGTATGCACCTCTGGTAATTAATGGCCAATGTGCTGCTTCTATTAAAAGAATAAACTGATTATCCAAGAAAATTGATTACAGAAAATCCACTAGTCCAATTATCAGATTTGTCCACCCTGTCACTATTATACCACAAAGAAAACCACAGCTGCACTATCATGGTGTGGCTCCAGGTAACACATTTCTAGATGCTATTCAACTGAATCTCATGCAATTCATTCGTTATTGTTTGTTCTCAAGCATCTATTTCACTGGGCAAGATCCAGCTTTAAATGTAACATTTTCTTTTTTCACTCTCTTTCAGAACACTCTGTCAGTATTGAGAAAGGCATGGCTGAAAAACGTCCACGTTAGTGCACTTATCAGCACATGGCAAGCAGGCCCAAGCCACAAGCGGAGAGATGTTATCACTACAAAAAGTGCCATGATATATCACATGACATAAAGCAGTACTGGAAAAGGGGTCAGTCACAGCAAGGTCTTTTATCCATGGCTGGCTTGTTGGATAGCAATACCTGCACAAGTCATTCAGACTACAGTGTTTACCTGAAAGCAAAATAATTGATAGGGATTTTAAGGAAAGATTGAAACAGCTATAAATTCAAAGTCAGTTTCAAAGCCCTTTTATCAATAACAACCCGGTAACAGTCAATCAACCAGATGCCCAGTCTATGCAAGAGATTTTTGCAGAAAATTTAAGTAGCTTTTCTCTTTTCACAGTCTCTCAGTTGTAACTTATTCCACCCTCTCCTTTCCAAGACATCATTCCCATAAACCATCGATCAGTATCTGCCCCTGCACAAGAGGATCACAACAAAACATCAGTAAAGGCTGTTTATTTATTAACCACTCATGGCACTCATGGTCTGGTTGAAATATCAGGCAGAGAGATTCTTTAGGCCAGGCATGTTAAGTTAAAGTTCAGGTCTCAGTCTTGGCATGCTTAAGAGAGATGAGCAAATGAATTTGGCAGTATTGAGCATGCCAGTGTTCCCTTTGGATTCAATGCTGCACCATTGGCATCTGAAATGTGACACAGTTTTGTGACCACGAGGGAAATAATATGCCATTCCTAGCCCATATGTCTGTCCAGTATGACTAACTGTACTGACGGAGGCAGGAGAGCCAGAGCCATGAGGAACCATCAAGTTTGTATGGACTAAGGCTTGTGCTATATAATGATTTAATCACCTCTACACAATATTACACTGTCGCAATGTCCAGTGATATTTACTCTGACCTACCAACCTCTGCAATTTAAATCGTACCCTAGTACGAGATATCCACCATCCAGTTGTTTTCCTGTTTGCCTCTGCCACCAAGCAGTTCCTGACTACATAGTTGGTAATATTGTCACACCCTGAAATGGTAGAAATGCTTGTTTTCCTGTATTTCTTGGGCTACCATTTCTAGATGATCAAATCCAAATGATTAAATCCAGATTTTTTTAATGGTAAATCATAAAGCAGGGAAAAAGCAATATTGCACAAAACCTAGATGGACCGTTTACTGGATTCTTCTCAAACCAGCCACACTAAAACCCAGATGACCTCTATAATATTAGTGTTGGAATAGCAAATTCAGATTTGTCTGTCTTGCAACTGAGAATATACCATGCAGTCTGTATTTGTAGACATTGATCAAGACCTTCGAAACCTCTGCATGCATGCTATGAAGACAGCAAAATGATTTCATTAACCTTTGACTCAAATATCACTTCATTACAAAACGTGGGTTTTATTTCAGACAGTACAAAGCTTTTCAGAAACACAGATTTTTCTTCACAGTTCAGATTTTATATAACTTGGTTTTTAAATTTCCCCACAGAAGTAAAGTATCAACTGTCATAGTTTTTATGTTATTTGGAAGCATTTATGGAAGTAGAACATAACAGAATAATCATACCCGCTATAGTGGCTCGTTTTGGTAGGATGGTGATGGCTCCCACTGCTGCGTCCTCCAGGCCATGAATTGGGCTGTTCTTCGCCCCCCAGCTGTCGGACCCAATCCACAAGAAGTGCCCCACTTGGTCAGCTCTTTTACTGGCATTAAGAATCTCCCTGCAAAAATATCCACACAGTCAATAGAATGGTGAAGAGGCCCACCATGGGTATTTGGAGTGTCAGATAGCATAAAGAATATTGTTCTCCACAAAAGCATAACATAGATTTCAGTCAGAGATATTGATATGCATAATTCATAGTGCAACTCTAAACTTTTGTAGTCTGCAAACTAGTTTGACATATTGTCTGTTTACAAGATTCAGAGTTTGGTCTGAGACTATAAAATCAGTCAGACTATTCCATTTCTCTGTAAGGAGATTGTAGTGAGGTTGCAAGTAAACAATGGCTTACCGAATGTCTTCATCATAAGCAAACATAATCACTGCTCGTGCCTGACGGGTATCAAGAAGCATCCGAATAATCTTGTCAAAAACAGCTTGTTTGCGGTCGTGTGGAATTTTCAGGGACTGGGCAATGCATATTCCACCTAGACAGAAAAGAAAGTTCTGTTTAGTGAGGGCACTTAAGCCTTGGAATTTGAATATTGTTTTCAGTACATTTTGCATCATTTATCAATGATTATACAAGTCTCGAGGGTACATAAGATTAAGGGGACATGACAGCTGCTTCATTACAAAAGCAAAGCCAACAGATCAAGATCGTAAGCCATAAAATGAGTAAGTGTATATGGCTCTGATGCTTGAACCCATCTTTTATTTTAGCAGCATGGAGGATAGTATGCAGTAAGTGACAAATATTTGGTTTACTACACAACCATGCGGCAGTAGAATTCACTAGTGGACTCTTCATTTCTATGCAGTTGTGAATATTTTCACAGAAATGAAGAGTCCATGAATGAAGTGAATTCTACTGTAGCATGGCAACTATGTGACAGAGAAAGACCAGTGCAAACAGGAGCCATCTTTGCCCCTTAATTTGGAAACAAGGGATCAGTATAAATTATCATTCATTAACATTCAAACATAAAAGTATCTCTTTTTTTGGAAACAAAGATGCATATGCTAACATTTGAGGTGTTAATAGCACCGGGGTGAAAATAGCATTAGCCACACTGTTCAGTTAGTTGCACCATAAAGAATAAAAATAAATAAACAATTAAATAAATAAAATAAAATAAATAAAATTTCGACTTGACATTGATTAGCATAAAATACTTATTTTAATAACACAATATAATAGCTTAGTAGCATTAACTAAGCTAGCCTGCAAAATTTAATGTTCTTTCTAGTTAGCTTAGGTTTACCTCTAGAGCAGTGGATATTAGTATGTTAATATAGTAGACAGTTGTAGTTAGCAACGTTTGCAAGCAAGCTAATGTTAGACTGTTATTTTATTTTGTAATTAACTACCAGGCTAGCTGACATTGGGTAACATTAAACTGGTAACAGCTAAATTGGGAGAAATGGTGAACATTCCTTTTTTCTCCCCTGAGTGCCAATAACCTCTAGCATCAGAGGAGGTTTCTGCCATTTTACTGGCTTCATTGTGTTTCATCCTGTGGCTTGCAGAATTGATGGGATCAACAGTCACCTCAAGTCTCCTTCTATCAAGAGATAATAAACCAGGACTGTGTTTGATTCTCAGCCTTTGAGCTGGACTGTTAATGTTAAATACTACTTTGCTTAATTACTGCTGCACTTTGATTGTCATTGATTCTGAATCGCCCAGCTGTTTTATATGACTTCAAGCACTGGTATCTGGCACAAAGAAATTTTAGTTTCTGTCGCAGCAGTAGCACTTTTTTTTTTTACAAGCACGGACTCAGAAAATTGGAAATGCAATAAAGCAAAATGCATAAAATAAGTCAAGCCAAAAGTTTGGCCTGGCTCCTGCAACATCTTGGCTGTTTGGAGGAGTTTGGCAGCACTCCCACACAGACTTCCCAGCTAAAGTCTTCATTTTACACGCTCACGTTCCCATCACTCCAAATATTCATGGAGGAACTTCATTCTGCACCAGGCATTATATAGAATGGAAAGAGATCCCATGCTTATTGGT
>CM040994.1:15504504-15518338 GCA_022985145.1 Pangasius djambal
GCATGCTCACTTATAGTCTTTATAGTTCTTGCCTCATATCCATAGTTCTTGTTTTTGCTTGTTTGCACAAAAATTTTATCTGTACTTGCATTTGCCTCCAGTACTAATTTCTGACAGACCTACAAAGCCAGATTTAAAGTCTTTCTAAAATGCAGTACATCAACCAGGAATGTGTCACATCTCAACCCTACATCAACATATAATTTGTCACTTGACTCAGAGATTGTCAACTTGACACTGAATTTTAAGAAAGCAGTCTTTGTCAGCTGTTGTCATCTTATTAGAAGAAGCCTTTAAAAATGTTTAAGTAGGTTTATGTTAGTTGTCATGAAGGATTTATGTAGGTATCATGTATCCCTGTGAAAGCTACCCTTATGTATCCTCAGTAGTAAAACCGATACAGACTCTTATATGAAATATTTTATTGAAAGACATTTTTAAAAAAAAAAAAAAGGTTCCCAGTTTTTTTTTTTTTTTTTTTTTTTTTTTTTTTTTTTTTTTTTTTTTTTTTTTTTTTTTTTTTTTTTTTTTCCATCCTCATGAAGTGTTGTGTATTGTAATCTTGATAACAACTTGGCCAGCAGGGCCTCAGATTCAAAACTGAGACATAATTTGTAATACGAGCACATGCACTGAATTAATCTGAAGCTCCTTTGATACGAGAATGAAAGCCATATCCACTCTTTAGACACTTTCACGGCTATCAATTTCCTCTACATAAGAACGTGACCCGACAAAGTTAAAAGCTTTGGAAACAGCCGTGCGATATTTTACAGGGCCATTACCCCCTATTTATCTCCTTAATGCAGGGTGTCAACTAAGGGTTCTGGCTATTCCTAGCAAGTGCAATGACTTGTCCTGGATTTAATTCCCAGTCTTGCACTGTCTGAGATGACCACAATGATCCTGTGTTTTAATCCTAAAATAAGAATAATGATTTGCTTCCTTTTCACAAACTCGATCCTCCAATAAAGAGATGACATTGACAATGGCCTGCAAAAGTATTCACTCTACTTGAATTTTCCACATTTGATAATGGAAATGAAATGGACTTATTTGGGATCTGCACAAAACAGCCCATTATATTGCAATGGAGGAAAAAAATCTATATAGTTAGCAAAATGATTTACAAATTTAAAAAAAAGTAATAAAAGTACTTATGATTGCATATGTAGTCACCCCTTTTGCTTTGAAACCCCTTAGTTCGTTCTGGTGCAACCAGTTACCATCAGAAGTCACCTGTTCATGGAAGGCCCAAGAGACAAAACCAAACAAATCCAGGAAAGTGTTCTGGAAAAGTGTCAATCATTTAGTTACATTTAGTTAGGATTTAGTTATATTTTAAAAGAAAATACTCCAAACTTTGCAGACTGCCAAACATGCAGTATGCCATTAAATCCATTATTAAAATTTGGAAAGAATATGTCTAGAGAAAGCCGTCCACCGAAAGTGACCAGCTAAAGATGGGATTAGTCAGAGATGCAATTCCAGTTGCTATAACACTACAAAATGTGGAAAAGTTCAAGGGGGTGAAAACTTATGCAAGCCCCTGTCGATGTTTGTTTATTATTTTGTATACAGGCCAGATGATTGTTAAGTCTCAAAACGGCATCTTTTTGAAGCCCTGTCATCTTCTGGTGTGAAAAATGTGGTTGAATATAGATACAGAAAGTCATCAGATTTGACCGTTCTTGATGAAAACTGACAAATGTTGTTGGTGTCATTGTTAAAGAATATGTTTTGATAGAAATGTAAAGAAAGAGGAAAAATGGCTGTAAGAAGACGGAAAAAGCACTAAAGCAAAGCCTGATTAATAGCAAGGCTAAAGTGCTTGTCACTTGCACACCATTGTGTATTTGTCATATCAGGGTCAGCCATGTGTAAACAGCTTTAGTCTACGAAAGGTTGCTGCCATGCACTCTTCTGGGAAAAATAACCGATGGGCTTAATTCAATCCAGCACTTAGAACAAGCAAAACCGTTTTGCTGGAACACAGTGAGACGTTACTGATCGAGAGACTGAAAATAACTTATGACAATAATCATTAGATCTTAGAACTTAGCTTAAGTGCTTTGTGTCATTGCTATTTCCTGATTTATTATTATTCGGCATCCAGTGATATG
Organism: Pangasius djambal; assembly: GCA_022985145.1. NCBI lineage: Eukaryota > Metazoa > Chordata > Actinopteri > Siluriformes > Pangasiidae > Pangasius > Pangasius djambal. The sequence continues at coordinate 15,506,628 of CM040994.1, forward strand.
AAACACGGTGCAGTCTAATGTACTTCCTTCAAGCTTTACATAGATTGACGCACACATAAAGACCGTGGCTGATAACTCACCATTTGACCATTTATCTAAATGAGACAGACTCAGCTGCTTCGTAAATGCTATCTCTTCCGTGCAAAGCAATTCACAGATTGTGAAGATTATCCTACCAAAAGAGATGAGTAGTTGATGGAATGGAAATGGAATATACTGTAATTCTGACTCATGGAATTGCAATATTTGCATTTTCCCGTTAATAAAATCTGCCCATTTCACGTAACCACAGATCTGAAGGCAGCATGGCGCAGTAATGTGAATCCTGTCTGCCAAAGCTTGCTCTATTTCTTTTTCCGCTTTTGATGACCTCAAACTCTCATATAGAAACAGGATTTAATATATAATTATGGAGTGCCTCCTAATTGGTCCTGTAGAGGCTGTTGATGTATCGACTTCCCATCACTGGGCTTCGGGAGTGATCAGAGGCACTCAGTGAAATAAATGTTTGAAATCCGAAGCGCTTTCCGTTATTATGGAGGTAATTTATGCTTCGGGATTGCAGAGAGCTCACCACATGCTAATGAAAACACAGAATGAAGAGAAGGCAGATACATCTCCATGACAATCAGCTTTGCTATTTCAATACATGAAGAAACTATATTATTCTGATAATTCTCAAAAAAAAAATAATCCACATCAACTAGGTTCAATAAATTATAATAAAATTAGGGATCAAAGAAGGCAGATGAGTTTCACTACAAGACAAGACCTTTCCATAAAAGACAACCTTTCACATACATTCTTTTCAAATCACGAATAATTTAGCAATTCTAGGCAGATTGTGTACAGGCAGGTGACAAATTATTGGAAAAACCCACATTAAATTTTTTAGTAAGGTGGTGGACCACTAGAACATCTTCAATGTCCCTTGGCATTGATTCCATAAGTCTCTGGAACTCTACTAAAAGATATTCTGTCAGTTGGTGTAAATGGGGCTGTGGTCATCCTGGAAGTGACCACTCCTACCAGGATAGAAGTGTTTTATCACAGGATAAAGGTGATGAGTCAGAAGAACTTTGTATTGATTTGCCGTTCCCTCTAAGTGGACTTGTCCCATTCGGAAGTCCACTTTTTTGACCTTAATTCTTTCTGGCAGAGATAGTTGGACAAGCTTGAGCTAGGGCTTTTCAAGTATGGAGGTACTGATGAGGCACTAAGTGTCAGTATCTAGGCTGATACTAATCTGAATTACTGGCTAGACATTTTTCAAACCAATATGACATACTTTACAGTGTTAATGCGCGTGATGTTGACTGACACGACACAGATTTTGCATTTAAACACAGGACCCAATTTATCTTAAAGCATACCACCATGATGCCTCTGATTTTTCTCATAACTATGGAATAGAAGCATTTTAGTGTGAGAGTCTGGCAGACCTTTTGTCATAACCTCTGATGACACCTGCTTGCACAAGATCAGGAGCGAAGATGTGGGCTTTTTCTTCAAAACTGCCTAGTCTGTCCTCCCATACTGTTTCATGTTCTGGTAAAAAGCCACCCCTCCTGAAGCCTCTTCTGGGTAGGCATCATATAAAGAGCCAGAGTTATTACTTTGCTCGGCACCTCACCTACTGACAGCTGCCCAAGGGTGAACCAGCCAAATTTATCTGCATTATCTGTGACAAAACATTGATCTAGGCAATCATTTTTAGGTTAATCTATGGCCATTCCAGGGCCTGGCACAATGGGCTGAAATACAGCTTAGTTCCCGTGTCTCTAAATCTAAAAATTACACATGCTATGTCAAAACGTACAAGGTCAGCCCTGAGAAACGAGCCCTGACTTGTCAGGCTTGAACGATCTCAGTGGCTGCTGAAACGAAGTCACTGTTCCAAGGATGTAATTAAAATGGCAGGCCTGTTCTGCATGCAGTTCAGATAGTGTTTCTCTCTTCAGATTTCAAAATCCAGCTCCTTGAAAGCCATTAATTTAGCTTGCACAAGAACATGCGACATATAGTATGTAGTACAATGCTAAACACTGAAGCATATGCTTAGAGGAATACATAATATATAAGGCATATAACATACAGCTTTATAAAAGAGTGACAAAACTAGTAAGTCATAGAGAGTTTAACACAAAGGCAAGGGATAAGTAGAAGGCAACAGAGTTTTTACAACAAATCAAAATAGCAGGTTAAAAGCATGATATAATAGTTATTTCCCATGAACATATAATGATTTCATGACTCTGATTTTTATCTTATGGCTTCATTTTGTTAATTGTTAGTGAACTCTATAAAAGAAATAAAATGCAAAATAGGATGTGCTGGATCAAGTGCTATTTTAAGCTTCCAAATAATGAGAGTGGAACCAAATTTGCACTGCTTAATGTGATAATTACTTCTTGGACTATTGTAGCATTATCTTGGCAATATAGTAGAATCCTGTGAGATATATATTTTTTTAATTATTATTATTATTCTTGCCATTTTTTTTCTCATTCGTATCATGTTCATCGTTTTATTTTTCATTTAGAATTTTTTTTATGTATATTTTATTTTGCATTTTTAAATCTTGCTTTGCTATATCATATTATGTCAGACAACAAAGAGGAAAAAAAAGGTATTTCCTTCTTCAGTCCACATTTTCTATCTTTTGATTTTTTCAACCTTAAAGGCAAGTGCTTGTGTTTAAAGGTGGTGATCTTGGTGTTACTGTAAAACCCCAAAAATCTTGGAGGCATGATCTACAAACAGGTAATTTGGATAACATCCATGGTGCACCCAGATAATCAACTTAAGCAGGAGCTTAACCCAACTCTGAATACGCATAACTTTCCCTGCGTCTATACTTGCATAACATGTGGGCTTTAGTTTCTGACCTTGAATACAGCCCACTGAGCATAATAACTCAGTGGTGGGAATATGGACTATATTTTAGCAGCATACAGTATATGATCTGGTTATATCCCCATGCAGAAAACAGGTGAACATGCTGACATTTGTGACCTGCTGAAAATATGAGCAAATCAATCAAACTAAAATGTTCAGAGTGTTTAGTAAATGTTCTGTATAAAAAGCTGATATTTTCCTTAAAATGGCCCCACATACAAAGTAAACCTTGCTACCAAACCTTCAGTTTTCTGCCTATTCAGAAGTGTGTGGGCGACTTGAGTCGCATTATGATATAGCTTTCTCCACAGCTGTTTAAATTACTGATGAGAGTAGTGGAAAAGCTGACAGTAATGACAAGTTGGAATATTTTCTCAATGTTGGTTCGTACTGTGTAAAAGCAGTACAGTTACTAACCTAATGCTTAGAAAGCTGCTCTAGATCAATGTTGGATGTTTATAAAGAGATAACCATGATTAACACTGTTTGGAATATTCACATTACCAAATAAATGAAATTTATTTGGAGGCACATGTTAAAAAAAATAACATTTGAATAATGTAAATATTTAAATAAAAAAAAAAGTTCAGTATTAATTAATTTTAAACTTTTGTTAAAATGGGGGAAAATGCAATTGTGAATTGTGAGTTACTGTTACTACTTTGATTATTTTCCTACAACAGCACATTTCAAAGTGCTTTATTTCTTGTACCACTGTAATCTGTCAATGATTATATATGTTTTATTAATTAATTAAATACATGACATACTTTTAATCCATTTAATGTTGTGAAATTTCCAGTAAACAAGTTAGTTCCTGTTATCACATGTTTTTTTTAATGCATTTATTATTAGTCTAGATCATGTGTTCACCATGAATGAGCTGTTACTATAGAAATGATAATGTGCAAGAGCTAGTACATTCATTTGAATTGCAATTGGGCTGGGATTAGAAATGCAGACAGCACTACTGTCAGAGCTGCTGTTGCAGGAAATTAATCAACACCTCCTGACCAATTGAGATTCAACAGCACTGTAAATATGTAATAAATCCCTGCAACCTCTGAAATACAGAAGACGACCAATTAGCAGTTAATCCCTGCACTGTCAGATGCACACACTGAGCATTATTTAGACTTTTGCCACTTGTAAAGAATTTGATTATACAATAGTGTGAACCTCCAGTGCACTTCATGTGGTCTCGATGGGCATTGCTGTAACTCGGAGCTTGCTTATTAAAATCACTGAGAAGGGCAGAGCAGGCAGGCATATTGCCATGGAAATGTCATTATGTGGAATTGCTTTGTCATAGTGCTACATACATAGCAGAGAAAATAATCAACAATACATGTTCTGTTCGACATTTTACAAGCTGTGAATCTTGCACCTGAGCAAATCCAATTTGTCAATCATGAGAGAATATAGAGAAATTTAAAAACCTAATAAAAAAGAGCAAGATGTGGATTGGTGTACTGCTATACAAAGTCGGATCATCAGTCAAATCAACAATACTGTCATCCATATCAGCTCCTCCTAAACAAATATATGCTACAATACGTTGAACTCTTTTGGTGAGACTACACAAATACACAGAACTTGGTGTGATGCAATCATTTCAACAATGAAGGGAGAATGTGTGGAAGTTTAAGAGAACAATGGAGCAAACAGATATGTCTCCTCCCAGGACTGTATGAAATGTCCAACAGCACATCTGTGACAATTTAATGCTTTGTAACATTGCTTTAAAAAAACAAAAAAAACAAAAAAAACCTGTAATAACAATGTCTTTCAAACTCCACAGCATTTGCATTAGAAATCGTTGATATCACATGTCAAGAGTTTATAAGGTTGACACTGGAAATAACACAGCACAATCTAGAGTTTAAGACAAACACCACTGAATTCTACTATATGGACTACTCTGCTGCTAAGCAAACTTAGGGTTTAATACTGCAACCATGTAATTTACATCATAATGAACTTTTGCTTGTATGATCACTCTAACTGTAACAATGTCCGTGTACGTCCCTTAAGAGATGTTCAATGCTAAAGCAATGCGAATGGCATTGTAATGCCAAACACTGATTTGATATTTGTAATATTTCTACTGAATTGCTCAGGTGATATTTGCTGTCCTGGTCTACATTATCTCATTAGCATTAGTTAGTTATCTCATAGCTGTGTATTTATGAATAGAGGTTTTTATTTGGCTACAATTTGGTGATTTCTGTCTGCCATTAAATATTACAATCAGGTTAATGCATAATGCGCGCATATATATATATATATATATATATATATATATATATATATATATAAAATATAAGCCATACAGCACCATGGTTTATGTAAAACCACAGTAATAAAAAAAGAAAATGTGTAAAACTAATTAAAAAAAAAAATAGTAAGAGTAATAAAAAGCCTGCAGATGTGTGAAAACATTCAGAAATAAACTGCAGTACACAAAATGACTTGAGGTGAAAAGAGCAAATTCATGCAAGTCCACCAATTTGCTTCTAAAATCCCAAGGCACGTCTTGAACAGTTGTTTTGTGCTCCTGTGTTGTTTTTCTTAACACAAACATTCCCAAACAGCAGACATTTCAATTCAGCAGCCCAGAACGAGCAGAGAATTGCATCAGTCGAGAGTAAGAACAACTGTCTATGGTGTTAAAAATGAAAAGGAGGTAAAGAGGGATTCTGTGCGTGGAGCAAATGAAGTCTGCTATTGGAAGAGATCCTGAGGGAAGGCATGCATGGCCGGCTTTAAAACGAGATTGCTACACAATTCAACTGCCTTGTTTGGGACTTTTGTCTCTTTCTAAGGAGATGTCTGGAATGACAAAGACACAGCACCAAGATAAACGCTGCCCAAAGATTAAACTCAATTTAGGATTCTCTTGAGAATTTGAATTGAGATTCTCTCAAAATATTATGAAAATAGGGAAAAGTAAATGAACATAAATATCAGTCTATGGGTGATAGAAATGAGCTTATCTGGCTTTGATGTGCTGCAGAGGAAAAACTGAACTGGATGTTTGTTCACTATTTCAGTGATGCATGCAATATGCATTATGAGCAGTCATGCAAAGCATGTGATGAACAAAATGTAGAAATGATGTTTATTGCCTTATGGATATTCTGGACTGGTTTAGGAAGTATGAGTGGCGGTTTGGGACAACCAATCAGATGTTGCTGTGGCTGAATTCTGGAACACAGCCAAAAATGATGAAAAATTGGGTTATGACCAAAATAGAGTTCTCCAGTCAATAATAATACTTTGAAAACATAAATATATTTTACTAAAATTACACGGAAATGTTTTTTATTGAGACTATGTTCTGTTCTTGCCTTAGTGTCTGCCTACAAAGATCGTGTTGGGGAAGAAGCCACTTTAACAAGGGGTGGTGGTAAAAAACAGTGCCTAGAGATATCTAAATCCTTGTGCAATGAATGAATGTCAGGCTTTGATCAAGCTGCTGGATGCTATAATAGACATAAGCCTAATTTAATTCAGTTTATCAGACACCAGTTATCAAAATGGCTGCAATGTTCCTGCGCTGTCACATCATCAAAACACAGAAGAGCACCTATACTCTCTGTACACATAACAGCGAACAAAGTTTTAAAATATAAATTTAGTCAACAGAACTCAATTAATTAGTGATTATTCCCCACTGATGATTAGTTCAGTAAAGAGATGACCATGAGGTTTGTGCTTAAATGCCGTGGATGACATTTACCTCAGGTGATGAGACCAAGACTGATGCGGCTGATGCTGATAATCAAAGTTATTATCAGCATTATAAGTAAACTTATAATTATGTTAAATCTGTCTTTTTATATAAGTAGATTACGTTATAAATGTAGAGGTAGGCAGGGCATCTTTTCATCAAATTGAAAGTGAATCATTCATTAAATGTGACCTAAATGCAAATTTCTTCCTTTTCACTTTCGGGGGACTTAAAAAATAAATAAATAAATAAATAAAATAAAAAATGCAAGAACTTTAGATACATGCAAATAAGAATTATATAAATTTCTGTTCAGGAAAGTGTATAGTTTAAAAATTAGCAGAAAATGTCATGGCTGTCCATCACAAATCAGCCACCTTTTTTATTGTTTCAATCATAAAGGTACTAAACTAAGCAGATGTCAAACTCATAGCTTTGAATATACAAGCAGCACTTGTTATACCCAGTTTCCCATGATCATTGCTGTTGTTTCATTCCACACAGTCCAATATGCTGAAAATAAATTATGCCTTTGCTTTGGATGCTTGCTGCATTATACAGTTGTGGTCTTGCAGAATCTGCAAAATGTTAATAATTTAAAAAAAAATATGAGATCATAAAAACTGCATTTTTTTTATTTAGTTCTGCCCTGAATAAGCTATTTCACATAACAGAGGTTTACATATAGTCCACAAGACAAAATAATAACTGAATTTACACAAATGAACCAGTTCAAAAGTTTTCATACTGTACGCTTGCTTCTTAATACTGTGTACTGTTACCTGGAAGATCAACGACTGTTTTTATGTTTTCTGTCGGTTGTTCACGAGTCCCTTGTTTGTCCTGAGCAGTTAAACTTCCCTTCTTTTAAATGGGGTGTAAAATTTTGAACAGGATGATCGGTGTAAATTGTTATTATTTTGTATTCTGGGAAAACATGTAAATAATCATGTAGCTTCTGAAGGGCAATACTAAATGGAAAAAAATAAGATCATTAAACAAAATAATAATTTACAGCAATCATCTTGTTCAAAAGTTTACATCCCCCTGGCTGTTAATGCATCGTGTTGCCTTCTTGAGCATCAGTGATTGTTTGCACCTTTTGTATTAGTTGTGTATGAGTCCCTCAGTTGTCCTCAGTGTGAAAAGATGGAGCTCAACATCATATAGCCACTGTTGGAAAGGGGTCAAACATGCTGGAAAAGCAAATAATGTGCAGGACCTGGTGGATTTTCCTGAAGAACAGTGGGCAGTTTAACTGTTTAACTGCTCAGGACAAACAAGAGACTCATGAACAACTATCACAAAACACAGTCACTGATCATCCAGGTAACAACACAGTGTTAAGAATCAAGCGTATGTAAACTTTTGAACTGGTTCATTTGTGTAAATTCAGTTATTGTTTTGCATTGTGGACTACTCTTTATGTAAACATTTGCTATGTGAAATAGCTTATTCAGGGCAGAACTAAATAAAAAACAAAATGCAATTTTTATGATCATTCTTATTTTTTTAAAATTAACATTTTGCAGATTCTGCAAAGCGTATGTAAACCTATGACAACAACTGTACTAATGTTACATGCTATCTATTTTTCAAGGGAGCAAATGACGCAGAGCAGGGAACATCAGCAGTGACGGTGTGACTCACAGGTTCCTTCTTGCAAAATGCCACATGATAAATAATCCGTTTCACGTCCTGGGACCATTCATTTATTTGTGACAAATACTAGACTGTCTGTCTTCGGATTATAGAGCCACTCGTTCCCCAGCCTGGCTGTGCTGTTAAATCCCTTCTACGACTGATGTCAGTTTTTATGACAACAGCACACTGACCTTGGCACAGAGCATCTGAGTCACAGGTCCCAAGGAAAGAGAGAAAAAATTAAAAGGGGGGGGGGGGGGGGGGGGGGGGGGGGGTGAGAGGGGTGATGTTTGTCTGTTTCCTGCAGATGAACATCAGGGCTAAATGGCAAAAGCAGGGCAAATGACCATCAGACACTAGTCAATGCCAAGGCTTTCTATGAATAGTGTCCTCGATTGCAGATGATGAAGGAGTTTCACATGCAGGGAGGAGAGGAAGCCAATACACAATTACACACAGTCCTTGGAAAAGGACAACTGGCCTCAACCCTGAATCATTCCATTGGTTTGTTCAATACTGTGAGTTTTATAGGAATTGAGTAATTAATTTCCTGTCAAAAGTAATGAAATAAAAGAATATACTGCTGAAATCATAATTTTATCATTCACAAGTTGATTATGAAGTACGTTATGGAAAACAGTAACTCAATAAATTCTGTATGTGTGGACGTTTGGACATTTGCAGAGGCATGCCCTGTCTGCCTGTCAGTCTTAATATAAAAGGTGTGGCCTCTGTGACTGTCAGTCTTAATGAAGGAGGCATAGCTTCGCTGCCTGTCAGTGCCAACAAAGACAAACAGAGAGCTGTGGCCTTTCTGTTTATCAGTTCCAGTAAAAGAAGTGTGGTTTTTGTGCCTGTCAAGCCCAACAAAGGAGGTGTGGCTTCAGCTCCTTTCAGAAGGAGGCGTGGCCTCTGTGCCTGACAATCTGAGTGAAAAATCTGTCTTCTCCTGAAACCTGTTTCCACAATAATGAATCATATTGTATCACATTTTATACCACAGCACTACTGAAGTCTTGATTCTGTCTGGTCAGAAGGTGTTAATTAATTTTCTCGAACACTAACTCTAATAGTAGGGCCGGTTTATATTATTGCAGCTTAGTGCAAAAGCTCTACATCTGAGTCTTGCATTGGATTGCTGAGATTATTAGCATGGCCATTGAATCACAGAAGAACAGAAAACACTGCTTTGTCATGTCCATTTCCCAGAACGCACCACAGCCTACTAAATATAACCGCAAGGACTACAACACCCAACCATCTCATTCAATGTCACGTTCACGGTCACCAGATTACTGATCATGCACATGTCTGTACTCAATTACCACTCACCTATATATAAGCACACTCCATACACTTACTCTTTGCGAAGTATCTGCTCAGCTCTGTAGTTTTCCATCTGACATACCAAGCTTTTGTATCAGTGTTCTCAGCCATGGTTTTTGATCTGGTCTGATTTGTTTTTGTGACTTTGTCTTTGCCTCTGATAGCCTGTTTGTGATTCACCTGACCTACTGCCTGTCCTTGACCAAGGTTAAGCCAAGCATTTCTTGGATTTTTTTCCGCCTGACATGCTCAAGTTATGATATTGTGCTGTACTGTTTCAGAGCTATATGCAACTAAAATAAAGATAACTGCAGCAGCATGCAAAAATCTCATTCTTTTTGCCAATTTTGATAATAATTGGTAATTTTACACATCAATCATCAAACTAATAGAAAGTGGCACAAAACTGGGTGTTTTGGGATCTCTCATATTTGATGGTCACACTCAGCTGGCTTTTTCACATCCCCAAATCACCAGAGATGATTTACTTGATTTACATTTTTGACAAACCTGGTTGTTTTCTCAGAATCACTCAAGCGTGCATACAGCTAACCTAAGTAAAAACTGTCTCCTCGTATTATGTCTTGCACCAGGGGGAGAAAATAATGCATTAAAACGACACCAACAATGAGCCTTCAAATGCCGCAGGTTAATTCTGCAATTACGCACTCTGTCGAGCACTCTGGGCACGTCCTGATGGAATGATTATCAGTTTCAGGCATTCTGAGGCTTTAGGGAGCCAGTGAAGGCGTGGAGAGAACTGCAGGCTGATCTCAGGAAGGCACTGCGTGGGGAGTGACACAAATCGCTAGTTACGTCAGTGCCCTGAGCCTTAACATTGCAATCTCAACCTTGTTGCTTTCATCTGGAACAGCGTGTGTCGGGGGTGAAAAAAAAGGAAAGGATGAATGTAGCAAGTCTGAACGACTGGCTAATGACTAGAAGAGACTACAGCTCTCCCTTCATCTCTCGCTTGAAGAAACACATTCGCGAGTACAATGACACTGCTAATTAGCCGACTGTATCTGTTCATTCAAAGCAGGTTCCGGCACATTCGTAGCAACACCGGGTGATTTCGGCTTTGTGTCTGCTAAATAAAATAAGCAAAAGGACAGTAATAAGAGGTGTAAAACACATAGTGAATGAAATGGGGTTTTTGAGGACTCTTTAAAATGGATAAACACACTGGAGATGGGTAGAAGTAGGAAAAGGAGTATTTAAGCCTCATGAGAAACAAAGAAGACTGTCATGAGGACTGAAAACACAAGTATGGACTAAATATTCTGAGAAATTCTTAGGGTGCATCTCAATCAGCTTCCTAGTTCAGTAGTCAGGGCACTAATCAAGGAGTCAGCCATTTTATGGGTTGTCTCAATGGCAAATTCCAACGCTGGAATGGCACTGGAACGCTCACTCTGTAAAAAAAAATCCCACAATGCATCGCAAAAACCAGGGAACATCAATGCTCATTATGTTCCCTTGCTAGAATTGATGTCATATTTTCTGAAGCCTCTCAGCTCGAAAAAAACTGGCAGACAAACTCTCAAAAAAGATCAGGAAGGGAAACGTTTCGTAACAGAACCTAACAGTTACTTCACAAACTAAGGCAGTCAAAGTTAGCTCTCGTTGATATATGGATTAATGGCACGAAACATATAAATTGCATGAGCCAACTCAATAAACATCATCACACATGATAGAAGTTTTGAAAAGACAAACCTTTAGATTTCAACATAAGCATAAACACATCACTAGACAGGTAGTGAACACAATCTAGTAAACATTTATAATTAATATTCAGCTGAAATGTTGCAAGCACATGCAACAGAAAAATCTAAGTAATTTTCATAATGTACTTTAAACAACATAAAAAAATCATGTCAGAAAGATTGGTGGTGACGTTTTACAACGCAAGTACACTATATTACCAAAAGTATTCGGTCACCCATCCAAATGATCAGAATCAGGTGTCCTAATCACTTGGCCTGGCCACAGGTGTATAAAATCAAGCACTTAGGCATGCAGACTGTTTTTACAAACATTTGTGAAAGAATGGGCCGCTCTCAGGAGCTCAGTGAATTCCAGCGTGGAACTGTCATAGGATGCCACC
>CM040994.1:15518438-15537052 GCA_022985145.1 Pangasius djambal
TCTTCCAACATGACTGTGCACTAGTGCACAAAGCAAGGTCCATAAAGACATGGATGACAGAGTCTGGTGTGGATGAACTTGACTGGCCTGCACAGAGTCCTGACCTGAACCCGATAGAACACCTTTGGGATGAATTAGAGCGGAGACTGAGAGCCAGGCCTTCTCGACCAACATCAGTGTGTGACCTCACCAATGCGCTGGAAGAATGGTCAAAAATTCCTATAAACACACTCCTCAACCTTGTGGACAGCCTTCCCAGAAGAGTTGAAGCTGTAATAGCTGCAAAAGGTGGACCGACATCATATTGAACCCTATGGGTTAGGAATGGGATGGCACTTAAGTTCATATGTGAGTCAAGGCAGGTGACTGAATACTTTTGGTAATATAGTGTATGTAGTCATGTCGCAGGAAACTGAGTCATCAGTGTCCCAATGTGTAGTGAGTCAGGGTCCTTACCAGTGCCTCGTGTGCATGATGTACTGATTCCCGACCTAGGGAGCTGATTGAGATGCACCATTATAGAACTCTAAAGGCTGTGAAAGATGGCAGTTTCATTTTTGTCATATTTGTTTATGGTTTCAGGAAATTTAAGTTAGAATATGAGCAAATGTCCACAGCCATCAAGATAACAAATTTTCTAGAGGCACATTTATTATAACTCACTTCAGAAAGCACTTAACCAATCTGGCTTAACTTATGCAAAGAAAATTACCATGAATTGTCATTATTTATTCAGCACATTTGTAAAACCTATTTAAATATTTAACACTGTATTCACCTATTTAATTTTAAATACTTATTTTAAATGTTATTTCATCATTTAAGACCAGATTTTTGTCCATTTTAGGTATCAGATTATCATTTCTACAGCTATTTAATAATAATATCACAGACAGTAGATGGTATACCTTATATTAAGCATACTGCAGACACCATTTATAATTATCTTTTTCATCAACTTTCCAGCTTCACTGCAGTCATTTAAAACACTGACTCACTGCTGTATTAGAATTCAATAGGACTCTATTTCTAATTTCTGACTCTATGCAGACTGCATTCAATAAAGTGTGATCTCAGCTCATTACATATCCTCAGCTTGTTTAGAAAAGACCAAATTTGCAGCTGAAGAATAAGCCTATATTGGATTAACAGGGAAACACATTTCTCTAGGATTATTATATCTATCATCAGTAGAGAAAATGAAGATGCTAGAAATTGAAGATTCCTTTCTGACTATGGATGCCAGACAGATTAGGGTGCAAATATGGGACAACAGTAGGGTCTCACGGTTACAAATTTGCAAAGCAGAAACTCTTATGAAGGCCTGTAAATGATTAATGTTTATGTGCAAGGGAACTGGTGGTATGTGATTTTCTAGTGTGTAGGGAAGCCTCTCAGATGAGTCCCCATTTAGGGTAGCGCATTTACCACAGTGTTGTTGAATTCTTGAATCTGATTGGTCAGAAAGTGTTGATTAATTTTCTGTAACAGTAGCTCTGACAGTAGTCCCGGCTGTAATTCAAATCACATGTATTAGTACATTTAATATAAACTTTTCCGCCACAGGAAAGTCTTTAGAACAGAGGCGTTTGTGTTTTGTGGTTTCATGATAACATGCCAAGCTGCTTGGAAAAAAAAAAAAAAAGAAAGAGACTGGTGAAAATATTAAATGTAAAGAATACAAATTGTAATTCTTGGCAAACTGCTGTGGTATAAGAAGAATAAAACATTGCAGGGCATGCTGTGATAGGGAAATAATCAACTTTGGGATGGTAAGAGTAACATGACTTTGTCATTTATTATAACAGCATGACCTGTTGTGATTTGTTTCCTTACACAAAGTTAATCTGATATTGTCAGGCTTGCTGGTGAAGCAAGTGAAGTGACAACAGGGGGAAAAGCCCAAATTCAGTGAAATAAATAACAGTAGAAATGTCTAGAAATTAAAACAATTCATGTTGGCTAGCTGTGATTGGGACAAGTTTCTTCATCAATGACTGGCAGCCTTTGAGAATGCATAAGTGGAAATAAGGTGCTGCTTATAAACAGTTAGAAACCCAAATATCATCAAGTCCATTAACATGTTCTCCTAAGTCACATCTTAATGGGACTTATGGTAAATGTGAATGCTGGTAAAACACATTTATGAAGGCTGCAGAGCTTGTGCTGCAAATCTCAAAAGTTACCGGTATATCCTGTGTTTTAAGTACGAAAGAACGTTAAGGCTTGACCTGAACTGATCTCATTTATAGAAAAGGTCAAAGCAGGCTTTTCCTTTAGGAGTTATTCTTTCAGTCTACTATAGCTAGCGTTCTGTTTAATGCTATGGTCTGATGTGGGGGAGCAGATTAGGAAAGCTAGATCCATCACAGGACTGACCCTGGATACTCTAGAGGTAGTGATGGACAAGAAGATAGAAGAAATCTTAAAATCCTGAAACAGATGAGTGGTGGCTCTGAGGTTAAGCCTTTGGGCTACTGATTGGAAGGTTGTGAAGAGATGCACCAAGATGCTTTGTTTGGTCCTTGTGCAAGCTCTTGACCCACAGCTGCTCAATTGTGTCCTATCTCAATTGTAAATCACTTCGGATAAAAGTGTCATCCAAATTAGAGTATGTTAAAAAGTAATCAAAATAAATAAATTAATTTAAAAAATCTGCCAATCCCAACATAGACATCACAAATTCCCCTTCTCAGTGCACATTGTGGTTCCCATAACTGCTTACATGTTATGAGTTTTGTTTGCAATACTCGTGTTTTGGTCCTAGTCCTTTTTCTGCACCTGTCCCGTCACTGGATTGTTGCCCTATTGTGTTAATCTATCCTGTGCTTACTCCTTGACTAGTTTGTCTATTTATACCCTGTTATATCTAAGCATCTTCATGAAGACTGACTGTGCCTTTTTTTTTCATCTTATTGCATGTTTCCCACATTTATGATTATAACTTTCCCTAATAAAACCCACACTGAGTTTACACACTTTATAATGGCTCAATACCCAGAGTACCTTTTGCTCCTAATTCATTCCACCAAGGGTGGAATGAACACACAGGGTACATTTTCTGCCAGTCACCATCAGACTCCACAAAGCCTCCTTATGGTATGCTACATTGTCCCAGCCCCTTGGTATGAACTACAGGAGGGTATCTGTAAATCAAAAACCCATCTATCTCTGAATTTCTTTTTAATTAAGTTCAGATCACATTGAGGCCATTGAAACCTAAAGTGTCTGCTATAGAGTCTCAATGGCCCATTAGGTTCTGCATGCTTCCTTCTTCCATGCTGCCTATTTTTATTACTCCGCCTATTTTCGGGTGTTTGCACACCCAGTAATCAATGTTTGTTCCTATTCCTTCATCATTGGTCTCATTATATCTCATTACCAATCATATACTATTATAAACTGCTATGTGACAATGTAGACAGTGTAGTTTGTGAGTCTTTTGTTTGTTTTTTTTACCCTAGACAGTCTGTCCAATGCATAGGAATCCCTTCTGCTACATTTTCACATAATTTGATGAATTCTATATCATAAAAAGGCTTTCTGATGTATGTTCTACTGCCTCAGGCTCACATTGTTTATAGTATCAGGCAGATTCAAAGAAAATGCAGATCAGGAGAGCCCTATGATAAAAATACAATATTACCACAGGGCAAATAGATAAATGGGCTTGACCCAGCCATTGTGTCTGTCAGGAAATATACAGTTGACCTCAGTTTGCATTGTCAGGGTACAAAGAGTAAAAGAAATGTTAACTTCCCAGCACAATACCCCTCCCCACCAGCAGAGGGCAATATCTAGCTCTAGCTCTGTTTCTTACTTCCTGTTCTATTTTGCACTTCCAGGTTGACTGGGTCATCACATCTCCAAAACAGCAGGTTTGTGGGGTGTGCCAGGTATACAGTGGTTAGTACCTACCAAAAGTGGTCTGAGGAAGGACAACCAGTGAACTGGCAACAGGGTCATGGGCACCCAAGGCTCACTGATGGGTGTGGGGTCCGAAGGCTAGCCCATCTGGTCCAATCCCACAGAAGAGCTACTGTAGCAAAAATTGCTGCAATAGTTAATGCTGGCTCTGATGGAGAGGTGTCAGAACACAGTGCATCGCAGGCCATTAAAACCAGTATCCAAGTTCCCTACCAAGGTAGCTAACATTTGGCTATTATATTGTGTCATTAAAACCAGTAGCCAAGTTTGCTAGCAAGCTTTCTAATATTACTGTGTACTGAAATCCATTAGTCATGTCTGATAGGAAATTAGAGAAGTTAGGTAAATTAATCAATGATGAGTGTAATGAAAACCAGTAACCAGGTTAGCAAGCAGGCTGTGTTAATATTTGTGTTATTATTTGAATAAATAATTCAGAAACTGAGTTTCCTAGCCAGCTAAAGTAAGGTGAGCTAATTACTTGAGGTAGGAATCAATAGCCAAGATTGGTAGCAAGCTAGATAAGTTAGGTAAATGAATCAAGGGCTAATGTTCATGAAAACCAGTACCCAGGTTAGCTAGAATGCTAGTAACTAATTGTTGATTTAGTTACTAATAGTTTGCTAGCCAACTAGCTAAGGTAAGGAGAGCTAATTTATTGTAGCAAGGTTTGGTAACAAATTACCACAATAAATTAAGTAAACTTAATTTATTGTGAATTTAGCACTGGTATCAGTATTCACTAGCAAGCTGGTTAACATTTAAGTAAAACATTTTGCTAGATTAGTAAAACAATTAGCCAGCTTTGTTTTCCAGCCAGCCAAAGTTAGATAAATTATTGTGGTAATGTCTCATGAATTTGAAGTGGCTGATCAAATTTAAAACCACAGAAATCATCAGAAACTTTAAGGCCACGTAGCCATCAGTGAATCTAAGAGTTGTACAGTCATGTCAGCACACATGTACATGCAACAAGTATTATACATATAGGCCATGTATTAATATCTGGAGTAGTAATTTTACCAGATAAGGAAACCCTATGAAGTGCAACCTGGTTTTGAGCAGCACTTTTCCACAGGCCTTTACTGCTGATGTTATTTTGCAATTACTGCCCAGCAGTAATAAATTTCCAGCCACAAACCCCTACGGCTCCCCCGTCTCTCCACATGCAGCCTGGCATTAGTGCCATTAGAGCTTCATGGATCTGGCCATAGGAACGCCTGACAGGCTAATCAATTTTACAGGCTCCCATCTTTTATAGGCCTGTCTGCAAAAGAGCAATGTAATGAGTCCATGGTGCTGAAGTGTAAGTTTACAGACAAGAGCATCGCAATGGAGGAGCTGTCCCAGCCATCCATTAGCGAATAATGGACTGGGGAGGAGAAAAGCAAGCAGAAACACTGGAATCACCACTGCTGCATGCAATTCACCATGTGTCTACAGGTTGGAGAGGGTCGTGGTGAATCATCTTTGATAGAAAATGGGATGAAAGTGTGTCAGGACAAGTCATATTTCATAAGAAGTGTACACTATTTTTCTCATTAGTAGCTGTCTGTGATGCAGCCATTAAATTTTATGATTTATAATGAGAGATACCTGGTACTAACTGTATGATGTGTATTCTAGCTAGCTTCGTGATGTAAAATTAATGTGTGTAAAGTACTTAAGGGTACTCAATGCTGCTTTTTCTTTTTTACCCCACCTATAAAGTTGTTTTAAAAAAAAAAAAAAAAAAAAAAATGATTAAAAAAAACAAACTATGCACTGTAATCTTCCATCAAAAGGCATTGTTACTTGTCCATTTTTTTCTTCAAAATTCTCAATTCTCATATATAATTCTAGGATAAATATAAAACTTCTGCAATCTTGATCCAAGCCTACTTTTGAAGAGGTGCCCTTGAACATAATCTGGTGTAGTGAAATACACAAAGCGAAAGGCACAAAGATCCAGAGAAACTTTGCAAGCATGAAACCCTTCACCTGTGCAAACAACCTTCTGAGACTGTCGGAAGTGTAATAGCTGTAGTCAAAACGTTCATTTCATTGGGTTTCAAAGTTCTGAGAGTGCGCATGAATGCTTTCTTCCTACGTTTCCTCACTTCACTGCTGGTAGTGTCTCACTGCTGGAAATCATTCTGATAGTACAAAGGTGCTTTACAAAACGATTAGCCAGTCTCCTCTTGGTTGCTTCTCATATATTCTAAATCAGTTATTTGTGACTCTATATGTTGGGCTCGTGAAGACATGATTCCTTAGTCCATCAGTGGATGAGTCATTAATTTTGCATGGGATTTTAATGGACATGAATATACAGTACTCCATTTTCCATGGCTCATTTGACAAGATGCATCATTAATGTATTATTAATGTTACTGTTCGTCAGAAAACATAAACATGCCTTTTTTTGCCCATTTTTCCTATTCATATCTAATATGAATTCAGGGAATAATTTGCCTGCATATTGTGCACTGGGTCCACAAATGAATGTCGTTTGAATGCTTCAGTAGAAGAGATTAGGTATGGGGATGAGGAAATCTGACCTTTTGTTCAAAGCAGTTAACATGGTCAATATCACAAATTTGTTGACATTTAAATAGGGATTTTATCCCCCACATTTTTTTAAAACATTTTTTTCCCATAATGTCAGTCATATAATGGAAATAATGTGACACGTGACATCAAACATCAAAACCATATCATAACACTGACATCATAACATTGCTATAGGAATTGTTCTTGCATTTTAAGGTGATTTACATTGCAATCCAGGCCTTCTAATCATTGTTAATGTCGTCAAAACGTTCACCACGTAAATGTTTAGTGATGTACCTTTAGTACAATACGCTGTAGTATATACGATATATGTACGATAGTATATCGTAGTATATCGATTCAATTTTATCTGTGAACATTGTCACAAAGCAGCTTTACAGAAACGTATAAATTCAGAATATAAATTTTAAATGTATAAATTTACCCCTAATGAGCAAGCCAGAGGTGACGGTGGCAAGCAAAAACCCCCTAAGACGATGTGAAGAAGAAACCCTGAGAGGAACCAGACTCAAAAGGGAACCCATCCTCATCTGGGTGACATCGGATTGTGCAATTATAAATAATTCCCTTCTATAACAATGTACTACATGGTCAAAAAGTGCAATTCTGTTGAATCATCCTCAGCAGCAGTGAGTGTGTGTGTGTATATGTATATGTGTGTGTGTGTGTGTGTGTGTGTGTATATATATATATATATATATATATATATATATATATATATATGTATGTAAAATCAAGAACATGTTTTAGGCCAGCACTTTATTTCAGTGATGTATGTGCTCTAAATAGCTCGAAAACTGGAACACACGGAGAGTGTGATATTACAAATTTCTCCTCAACATATTCTAAAATCAGCCACATAATGGAACAGTGGGGGAAGGTGGCCCTGAATCGTCCCATGGTATTATCACACATCTTTTTAAGAAGTTTGCTTGAGCTGTTGAAGAGCTCATCTCAGGGCCTCAGCATGTGGTCGGATTTGAAGCGTTTCTGTTACAGCGCTCACTCTCTTTCTCTGTCTCTCTCCCTCTCTGTCAGTTGAATCATGGAAGCGTGGCAGAGAATGCAGTTTACAGAGGTGCCAGCATTGCTAACGAGAAAATCCTAGCAGGCAGAGAGACAAAAAACAGAATTTTACCTCCGCATAAAACCCTAGTGTATGTCGGTGGATGGGACAGCTCCATGTTAACAGCATAAATGATAAAACACATTGATCAAACTGATATTGTAGTGCAGTATGAAGCGGTTTTTAGTTTCATGCATTCAAATATGAATCTTGCAGGACAAAAAGGCCACTTTCATTAACATGAGAGTATACTACAGTATATGCTCACATGGAGTGTTTTAACCTTCTTGTACCACAGCAATTTGACAATGCAAACAAAGTTTTATTTATTTTTATTTATATGTACTTTTTTATCTGTTTAATGGTGTGGAAAATCTGTGAAACTAGGTAGTTCCTGTTATAAGTACTCCTTTACCAGCCTCTCTTCTTTCTCTTCCTTGAAGTTAATAAGACAAAAAAGCAGTCTCATGTTACCAAGAAACCACAAAGCGCTCTGTCCTGATGAATTTCCGTCTGAAAACTTAACCAGAACCTCTGTCTACTTTTGTATTCTCTGAGAGGGTTTGAAAAACAGTCTAGTTATAGTAGCCCAATCATATTCTTCCTGACACATCTTGTCTCACTTGGACAAATGTTTCTTTTTCTCCTTCTTCTTCTTCGACATAATGTAGCCTATCGCTTCATATGTTACCTTCTTCTATTAAGGTGCTGATCTCTTCAAAGTATTTCTGTAGATTTTACCTTCTGTGGTGTCCTTTTCTTTTTATTCATTCAAAATTCAGTTAAAAAAGTAATGCAATGCACATGCCACTTTCATGTTAGTTTATTTCTTTTTTTTTGTACTTCTGGTCATGAGTTGTTGAGTTATTCAGCAAGAACAGCACTAAGATCTGAATTCATGCCTTTATTTCATAAATTAAAAAAATTGCCACTGATATTTTAATGAAAATAAATTTAAATTCTGGTCCATTTGATTTGTCTAGCTCAAAAAGGTTTGGAAAATTGTCAGTTATTTTTTTTTTAATACAAGGTTATTTGCAACACAACTACAGCTAAATAAGTAAATAAATCAATAAAAATGAGAACTATTAGACTTCCTATGGTGATGTTAGCATGGTTTACAGGTTGCTGTAGTCATTGTACTGTCTTGTTCTGTCTTGTGCGGTCTGCACATGTTTGCACTTGTGCACTTTATGTATAAATTATGTAGTCCCTGTAGTTCTGTGTTTGTCTTATGTAGCACCTTGGTCCTGGAGAAACGTTGCTTCGTTTCACTATGCACTTGTATATGGCTGAAATGACAATAAACTCCACTGGAACTTGAACTTGTTTATCCAACAGTGGAATAGTCACTAATCCAAATGTCATGTCGAATTTTCAAAGCTAACCAAAAGAAATCTCACATTCCCTTAAACCTTGAGAAGGAAGACCAAAATTCTACAAACCCACGTAATCAACCGAAACAAGCGAGCGGCTTTGCTACATGAGCATGGCTGAATGTTGTCAGAACTACTGCTTTTCTGATGGCTGCTCAACCAGGCTGCCACACACTGATTATGCCAGAAGTGATGAATTATTGAGGGAACATAGAGGAGAGAAGAAGAGGTTTTTTCTCCTCTCTTTTTTGTAACAGGCCACACTGTGCCTGCAGGGTTTTCCATTGCAGAAAAGCCTGGTGTATCTCTGTTATCTCTATGTGGCTGGCTCCTAAGCATCTAGGCCTGAAATGCACAAACCTAATGGGCAGAAGCCAAGAAAAGCAATAAATCTGCTGGTACTTCATCCGGAGAAGGATTACTCTCCAAGGACGGATCGCATCTAACTTGTCTGAGCACCTCTTTTGCTGTTGTTTTATTTCCTCAACTTTTCTTTTTTTGAAGCAAGCTAGATTGTGTTTGTGCTGTGGAGCATCCTGCAACTTGGAAAAAAAAATATGGAAGACAGACCTCGGTTTTAAATTTCATGTTTTGCTCTTTGAAATATGCTGACTAGTGAAACAGCAATCATTTCTTCCATCTACAAAGTCTCAGTAATGCAACCAACAATGTTTATTACTTGGAGTATTAAGTAACATGCCCTGAAGTGTTTTGTTTCTGTTATACCACAGCAATTTGCCAATGCAAACAATTGTTTTATGTATTAAAGAGAAACAAACTTTTTTATATCCCTTTATAGTAGTTAAAATTAATGTTTTAGACCATCCACAAAACACATTATTCCCTATTATAAATTATCTTAACATCTATAAATAGTCATTCCCTCACCAGCCTCTCTTTTTTCCCCCCTCTTTTGTAGTTAATAAGACAAAAAAAAGTACCTTACAGACAAACCATGAAGCACAAACTCCTGTGCTGACTTTCCTGTGTCGGAAAACTTTAAGGAACAACTTTGCCGCTGACTTTTACAAAGTGCTGATACTGGAGACTCCTTCCGAAACTGCTATTTAAATGTCTACACATGGGAGCAGTTTGCTATGATTGATTTACAGTTTAGCGTCTTGATCTGACCCTTTTCATTTTCATGAGTTAATCAAAAGTCACACCTTACATTATATTGACATAAAGAGAAATGCGTTTGGATTCCAGAGTTGTCTTTAAAACTGCCCTGAAATTGGAAGGACGAATCAGCCAGATGACCCTATTGGTATAAACCCACAATTATTAATATCACAGATCTTTAATTTGCAGCAACTTTCTTTTGGGGAGTTTGTATGTTTTCTCCAAACACACAAAATCAAATATTTGTCCAGTGCATGCTCTGGGATTTGCCTTGTACCAGACATAAACACTGTCATATAGTGGAGGTGAAATTTTATTGAGCTTATTGGGCTCCTTAACAATGTTGTGTACCTGTAAAAGTAATAAAAATAATGATAAAACATTAAAGAAAATTGCCTATAAAATCATGAACCGTTCAATTAAATTTACCAGATTCAATTTTTGCAGTCGCATAAATCATCCAGTGGGTATCATTTCCATCTGACAGCTCCAGGGTCCCCACTGTATGTGGGTTTGCCCTGGGTTCTCATTTTTTTTATTTAACTCCAAAAAAGATATCAGTAGGTGAACTGGCTACTATAAATTGCCCCTCTGTGATGTCTTGTGATGGAATGGCATCCCAACTAGAGTGTATCCCCGCCATATCATGCCCAGTGTTCCTGGTATAGACTCTGGATCCACAGTGAGGCTGAACATTAAAATGAATTCATATATTTTTTTATTTATTTATTTATTTATTTTTTTAATCTATGGTCATGTGTTTCATGTGTTTATTAAAACAATGGATGCACATAGTGCAGCACCAACATAAGTTTAGAGATATACAGTATATGACATGATGTACACAAATTGCATACTTGTGTATTATTCTAGATAAGAGACTTCTTTTTGCAGGTGGGGCATGGGACTTTTTGGTAAAATACCAAAAAAAAGCATTAAATGAGCATTTCAGACCTGCCAATCTTTATACATTTTGCATAGGAGATCCACATTGTAACAACAGAATGTAATATATACCAAGAGCAGTCTTCTTTTTTCCCGTATCAAAACATCAGATGAGCCAATTGAATACAATGATTGACAATTGGACAGGTTTTTCAAGACTGAAAAAAAAAAAACTGAATAGTGGGGCTCA
Source organism: Pangasius djambal (assembly GCA_022985145.1). NCBI lineage: Eukaryota > Metazoa > Chordata > Actinopteri > Siluriformes > Pangasiidae > Pangasius > Pangasius djambal. The sequence goes on from CM040994.1 coordinate 15,529,618, forward strand.
TGGGCTAAAAAATTGAATACATTCTGTCTACATGTTCTAGACATCTTTAAGTATTAACACTAACCAATTTTCCTAGTACAATTAGTGTTTTTTTTTTTTTTTTTTTTTTTTTTTTTTTAAAACAACTCTCATTGGTCTTGTTTTGGATCTTGTAGATTACTAAATACTCACAGTTCTCAATTTAAGATGATGACGATGACAATCAGGGACAAAGAAACCAATGGTGCTTATCCATGTGTTTAGCATTTCCATACTGCTGCACAGTGATAAATCTGTGGCCCAGAAGAGTTAAACATTTTCAACATGTAAACCTGATGATCAGGGATGTTTCAGCTCTGCCGTGCCATAAAGTGGCCGTCACTTTTAATCCTCCAGATGTACAAAATGGACTCTAGGGAGTATGTGAACAATTGTGCTGCATCCGCACATGTAGTCTCACATCACACATAAACCAGGCCTACAATGTGCTCATTTCACGTGTGCCAATGCATCGTCACATCATGACAATTTATCACTGATTCCAGTGCAGATGTTAGGAATCCAAACCAAACAGCTATTGATTAGGATGGAGCATTAAGATAACACTTCTGGCCTAAGGTAGTTCACATCTCATTAACCTGTCATTATGTGCTGCCATTGAAGAGATTAGGGCCACCATCTCTGCAGGAAATAAAATGTGCATACAAAACCTCCTCTGGCTCATGCATGTTCACCAGCAGGAAAGTCACAGATGGCAACATATTAGCTCTCTTAATAGGGCACAGTGGCAGTGAATTCCCTCTGTGTGTACAATGTCTCTGACACTGGCAGTGACACCTGGGGGAAAAGGTTATAAAAGCAGATGAATAATGTATCAAGAGAGGCTTTGTCCTCGGCTGATGTGTTGATGCCCTGTTTCCTTGTGAGGATCTGGGATAAAGATGGCATAATTTCCCTATTCATCACTGGGCTTTACAGGATATTAAACTGTTACTTGAGTCCAATTCATGGTCACACGAATGACTTACTAACACCTAACAACCATGCTGTGAAAAGCCTGTTATTCAGAGGAATTCATCAATGCTATATTTGGCAGTTAGAGCACTTAGAAGCCTTGAATGTTGCTCGATTTTTAGGTTTGAGACTTCAGGTTGACTACAGATCATAAAGCACTCACTTTCCCTGAGGGGTATTTGAGGAAATTTGAAGCAAAAGAGCTGTGAAATTAAAACGGCGACCTTCCATTCAGAGAAATTGTCTCAAGCAGGAGGGGTGGGTGACACTAATTGTAGAAATGATTCATTTGAAGCAATGAACTTTCTCAAACGTAACCCACTTAATCTGTGTTCAAAAGGACAGGCATTAATCCAGCACTGGTGGAGTACCACTCATAATTATTTATATGAAAAGTAAAAAACTGGAGGTTATTTCAAGGCACAGAATAAAGCATTTCATTTATTTGGGCAACATTAATGGGAGCTGAATGAAATACAAGTATGTTACGATAAGTCCTGACCTCATGGAAATGAGGGAATGGCTGACTCATTAAAGCACCTGAGGACAAAAAGCTCTCTGACAGCAACCACCCCCAACATTAAAAGAAATTTCAAACAGCTGAGCTTTGTTCTGTAGTGATAAAAAATAAGCAGCCAGAGGTGATGAAGACTCAGAAGAGACATTAAAAAGATACCAAATGCGAGTTCATGCTCCCCTTTAAGTAGTATTTCCTTTATCAGCAGTTCCTGGCTGAATGGTAAACAACATATCCAAAGGCATTATCATTCCAAATAACCTTACTTAAAAGCCACTAGATAATTGCTGATTCATGCAGCTTGTGTAATAATGATGCATAGTGATGATAGCTATCCATTGAATAGCCATAAGCATGTGGACACCTGACCATCATATCCATATGTGGGCCTTATCCAAACTGGTCCCGCAAAGTTGTCTAGAATGTTTTTTGTAGCATTAAGATTTCTCTTCACTGGAACTAAGAGACCCAAAGCGTGTGTAGGAACTCGGGTGGCCTGCACGGAACCCTGACCTCAACTCCACTGAACGGCTTTGGGTTGATCTGCACACCAAACCTTCTCGCTCACCATCAGTTCCTGACCAGTTCACTAATGCTCTTGTGGCTGAATGAGCACAAATCCCCATAGCCACGTTCCAAAATGTAGTGAGAAAGACTTTATCAGGTAATGCCCATGGTTTTGGAATGGGATGTTCAACAAGTACATAGGGGTGTGATGGTCAGGTGTTCACATACTTTTAGCCATATAGTGCAGATATTATCAATGATGGCTGTATTCTACTAACTATCAGTATCTCCGAGGACTTGAATCACCCACACCATGGTCTGCAAAATGCTATTGTAGTATAAGAGCAACCACAGAGCGCTTTAGAAAAAGCTACTTCCTACCGAGCATCTGGTTCTGCACTGAGGGCACAAATTAGGTACATACTACACATCTGCATACTGCACTTTATGGCCATCTATCACTTATTTTTTGATAACCCACACAAAAAGACCAACCTGCACATTCCTTAGACAAGTGTGTGTACCACTGACTTTTGCAACTTTGGTTGCACTGTCGAATATTGTCCCTTATGTCTTACTGCATTATGCAAATTTCCAGAATCATGTCTCTGTACACCATTGCCATTATTCACTATGGACTATTGCACTTCAATTTGCACATATTAGACATGGCTATGCATGCATGGTCTTCTGTATATTGTGTAGTCTATTCATATTTCTCCATACATAGTTCCTGTTTAGTCCTGACTTCTGTGACTTCTTGCTATTATCTGTAAGCACAGCTCTGGAACTTCACTACAGTGAATACACTGTGTATAGCTCCTTATATGTGACAAATAATACTTGAACTTGAAACTCTGCATTACTATTATGAAACCACTGAGTCTTATAGCATGGAGTCTCATCATAGGGGCAGAACTATTAAGCTTTGCTGAAATGTTTGTTTGAAGTCCATAATCATGCCAAATAGCAAGTATGGTGAATAGAGACGCTGCACTTGCTGTTAGCTAGCTCTTTCATTCAAACAGTTGTGTAGACTTTACTATGATTTAATAATGTCTGTTTAGTCTATTTATTTCAGGTTTCTCCTAAAAGGCATTTTGAGAGTTCACTGATCTACCTCATTCATGTTTATTACATCAGCTAGCGTAATCACTTGACATGAGTCACTGCGTGAATCTACAGTCTGGGCTAAAAAAAAAAAAAATCAGCCCCAGACTCTACTTCATACCATTCTCTATTTTTACTTACTGTTGGTGGTGCTATTGTTTTTAATATCCACAGAGCCACAAAGACTCCTACAAATAATTATGTCTGACTATAAAAAAATACAAAAAACTTCAAAGTACTTCAGTAATTTATAGAAAGAAGACATAGTCTGTGTTCAAATAGTCAGACAGTTCTAGAAACCTTTGTTCTCCCATTTGGTATAAAATGAAAAGAAAGGTGAGAAAACTGTTATCTGACACTATGAGGACATGACTGAAGAAGCAGAGTTAGACCCTTATTTAAAACTTTAGCTTTGAAGTAACACATAATGGAGATCCATCAACTTCGACTTTGGAGATTAATAAAGAACTTGGGTACGCTCAAATCTCGAGATCGAGAAAGAGAGAGAGAGAGAGAGAATGATGAGCCAATAACTGTTTATCACGGCTATAACATAAGTGAGAACAGGAACTAACTTGTCTCTCAGATGTTCCACAACAATCCAACAATAAACCGTTTATAAAATGTTTCGTATATTAACAAATTAAATACTGTAATTGTTGACAAATCACTGTGGAATAACACGTTCCAGATTGCGCTGTTATATGAATACAGTGAGCTTGGGCACTTGAAACATGCTGTTATTGGAAAATAATCAAGGGTGGTAACAGTAACTCTGCTTCACAATGGGTCATGTCACACCATTCGTGTGTTTTTCTTAGTCTGTGCCAATCATTTGTGAAAATCTTTATACACAGGAATTTACAGTTTACCCAGAAGTAACCTTAAAAAAAAATGTTGATGGTGACTCGTGCAAGGTGCTTAGGGACTGTCTGGCTAAACTGCGAGGACTTTAGGATAGGCTTTTCAATATACATAGCAAATATTAACAAACTGAAATGTCTTGTTAATTATTCAAAACATTTTCAGAAGATATAGAACTGAGGGTTGAGGTGGATAATATTACATTTTCTCAGATACAGTGCAGTCTGAAATCTGACTAAGAATGTAATGGATTGGAGCCCAATTTCTCTTCATCCCTTGCAGTTTGAGTTTAGGGAGTACTATTCTACTGAACCTGCTAATGAGGTCTAAGATGGACAGAGTGGGTATGGTTAGTGCCACGTTCCTGGAATAAGATGGACAGAGGGGGTGTGGTTGGTGCGATATTCCTGGATCTCTACAGCTGCTGTTAAATGGATTAAGCCTTATCTCGAGAATAGAAAACATTGTATATGGATATGCAATTCAGTTTCAAGACTATAAGACCGGAGTGCCATAAGGGTCTATTTTGGATCGATTATAATGTAGTTTATATGTTCTGTGTTGTATGCCTGGATGTCCTCCTAGTGTGGTTTGTCAAATGTATGCAGATGACACATATGTATGCACATACAAACAAGAGGATGCTCAAAAGATTTTGTAATGCAATGATACATGTTTCAGAAAGGTTGACCAAATCCTGCTTACATCTTAGTTCTGGAAAATAAAAAGTACTTGCTTGTGTTCTGCCATGTCAGCACTGAGAGGTGGCATTCAAATCTTGAGAAAAACTCAAATTTCTTCCCACAGGAGACATAAGAAACTGGTCCAGGTCACAGAATTAAAACCAAAGGAAGGTTAAATGGGGTAGGTATACATTAGTTATACACAAGAAGAGAGACAGGAACAGCATCAGATAGCAAGGTCTGCCTACATCACTGAGGGAAATAAGCCAGCATATAATGTGATAAACTTACCGGTAAGAAATATATAACCTAAGAGAGCTTATCTAATTTTATCAGTACAAGGCTAATTACCAAAAATAGCTTTCACATGGTGTGTGCCCCCTTGCACCTTGCTCTTCTCTTTGTACAGAGTTTTCAAAATGTTTTTTATATATATATATATATATATATATATATACACACACACACACACACACACACAGTATTTGCATTAATTCATATAAATAGCTCCAGCTATCTATCATGGAAACACCCACCCATAATCACAACTCTCCTAAAGACAAAGCCCTGCAACATTAATAAAGACTGAAAATAGTTAGCCCTTGGGAAGTCATTAACTTTGACAGGTTCATTCAAGTTTTCAAAACCCTTTCACATTTTAGTCATAGCCAGAGTTGGAGATATGAAAAATCTGAAAAAAAATGTTTTGTTGATTGCATTTGCAGTGCATTTGCAGAAGATTACTAAGTGCTTGACTGTCACCCATTCATATACAGTAGATACCCAACTGACTGACAAGTCCCCATGCATAAGTGGCCATTCAAATGTCATCCTTCCCTTGCAAAGAGAGATGTGGCATTTGAACCACCTTTGAATGGGTTTACCCAAGGTCACAATCAAAGTTTCTCATCTTTAACCAAGTGATGTTTTGAAGAAAAAAAACCTCCTCTGAATGATTTAGTGGTTTTATAAAAGACCACTTAGAGTAACTTGGAGTAGCTTAGACTTTCAACAACCTTTTCACATCCTACAGCAACAGATGGACAACCTTTTAAAGCTAAATTAAAGAGAAATGTAAGACATTATAGACTTGGCTCCATTTAGCTAGATATGCAAAAATGCAAGTAATGCAATGTAGTATTTTTTTGAGTACAAAATCTAAAAAGAGCTTTGAATCATCAAGCAAGTGCCTTCCATATACCAGAAAGATGTATCCCCAAACCTGGCGTTTCTGTAAAGCTGGATAAGATGAGGATGATTCCTCAAGAAGCCCAAGGGAACCCAAGATAAGAGATGTGGGACATGGGTCCCAGTTCATCAACTTGTATGGGGCCCAAAATTGGTACTGGTGCACCTGTCCCAAAAAATCTCAGACATGTGGTATTAGTGAGTGCCTGTCATATACCACATGATGTATCACCAAACCAGGAGTTGCTGGAATCAGGATGATTCCTTAAGGGGCTCAAAAGAGCTCTAGGGACAAAAATGTGCATTCATTTGTCTAGGGGCCCAAAGTGGTGCATCTGTCCCAAACAAACTCATCTTTGAATAATGAAATCAGTGCCTCCCATGTGCCACCAAGTTGTGCCATCAAACCATGAGTTGCCATAAGGCTGTAAAAGGTGAAGATGATTCCAAGGAGCTCAGGTGAGCTTTGGGGAACCAAAGAGAATAATAATTCTGGGGCAGGAGACCCAGCGCATTAATTTGTCTGGTGGCCCAAAATTTATACTGGTGCGACTGCTGCAACCATAGTGAGTGCCTTGTTACCAACCTGAACCTGTCAAATCTGAGAACCTTTGCACTTCACTTGGGTTATTTATGATTACACCTGATGATGAAGATAATTCAACATCAAGATCTTCGAATCAACAGGTACAGATGGGTTCAAGTGTTCTGAGGGGCACAATGGTATTCTATTGAACCAAAATTGTTCAGGAGCATGAGAATTTTCAAGGGGACAAATATTTGTACTTTTATCCCTGTTCTGACCATAAAACAAGGTTTATACAGTACTTATCCAATAAGTGGTGGCCTCGACACTAACCTGAGCACATAAAATCAATGAGAGCAATAAACAGCTGAGGATTTGGCATTCACATGCAGGATAATGCAATAAGCATATTAAGGTCCTCAATATCAGGCACATCTGTTTTAATCCGGATGAGGCTGTAATGATTCAATAAACAAATATACTAATATTGGTTCCACAGTAGGAGCCAAGCTCATCTCTGGCAAGCAAAGTTAAGATGACAAATACTGGCTGACAAATACCTGGATGCAGTGCTAGGTGTGGATAATATGATGGGGACGACAGACTTGGCATGCCACAACAGATAACATGCTTGTCAAATTTATCACTGAAAATAACATTGTGGATAAAGCTGGAGTAAACACAATCTCATTTGCAACCTGCAAGTCTGAAGCTGTAGCATAATATTCACAGGTTAGGTTCCAAAACGAGATAACTTGCTGGAAATTAAGTCATATACTGTACACTGCCCTCCAAAAGTTTGGAAACGCCTGAACAAAATAGGGTTTTTGGGCAATATCAGCATAAAGCCTCTTTAGTTAGTGACCATTTTGCATTGATGATAAGGGACAACACTAGGCATCCGAGCAGTCAGTTTATTCAAACATTGACTTGATATATTACTCCAAGCCTCCTGGAGGATTGCCCAAAGATGATTCACACTGGTTGGACACTTCTTACGGACATCACGGTCCAGTTCCTCCCATAGCAGCTCAATGGGGTTAAGGT